>VWZK01004736.1:458734-532921 GCA_013396935.1 Baryphthengus martii | reverse complement strand
TGAGTGGATTGGGAGCAGCCCTGCAGAGAAGGACTTGGGGATCCTGGTTGGTGAAGAGCTGAACATGAGCCAGCAATGTGCCCTGGCAGCCCAAAAAGCCAACCCTGTCCTGGGCTGCATCAAAAAGTGCATGACCAGCAGGTCAAGGGAAGTGATTTCTGCCCCTCTCCTCTGCTCTTGTGAGACCTCACCTGGAGTACTGTGTCCAGCTCTGGAGCCCCCAACACAAGAAGGACATGGATCTGTTGGAGAGGGTCCAGAGGAGGGCCACAAAGATGATCTGGGGGCTGGAGCACCTCCTCTATGGGGACAAGCTGAGGGAGTTGGGTCTGTCCAGCATGGAGGAGGCAAGGCTCCAGGGAGACCTTATAGCAGCCTTCCAGTATCTGAAGGGGGCCTGCAGGAAAGCTGAGGAAGGACTATTTATAAGGGCATGTGGTGACAGGACAGGCGTCAGTGGTTTTAAACTAGAGCAGGGTAGATCTAGATTAGACATTAGCAAGAAGTTCTTTACTATGAGGATGGTGAGACACTGGAACGGGTTGTCCAGAGAAGTTGTGGATGCCTTATCCCTGGAAGTGTTTAAGACCAGGCTGGATGAGGCTCTGAACAACCTGGTCTAGTGGGAGGTGTCCCTGCCCATGGCAGGGGGATTGGGACTAGATGACCTTTAAGGTCCCTTCCAACTCAAGCCATTCTATGATTCTGTTCTCACTCAAACCAGGACAGCTGGACAGACTGAAGTCAGAACTTGCTAAGTAGTTGTAGAAGCTTTAGGAAGAAGTCTATATGAGAAACATTAAAACAATCCAATTTTAAAATACTTGCTGTGGATTGTGTTTCATCCTGTCACTTTAAGTGCGTTTTTTGAGTTCACTGTCTGACTCATGTAGCCCAAGCGTGGTATCGTTAAGAGCTGTTACATTAGAACAGCATCAGGGTAGGGATCCTGGGTCATAAATTACATCTTTTCCCATCTCTCCATTCTGCTACTCCCATGGCCCCATGCAAAGGCTCAGCTGGGGACCCTGTTCCTGGCTCCTCGTTCCCACAGATAGCAATTGCCTGATAGCAATTTGCCTTTCTAAAGACTTTTCCCGAAACCAAAGTCATTGTAAGAACCCATGCTAGATTTTTTTTCGCTGTGATCATTTTCCTTTGTGATACATTTCATTTACACTAGAAAACATTTTAGCTTTTTTCCTAATTTTCATGATAGCATGAATGAAGCTCAGTTAATTAACATGTATTTCCTTGAAAAGATAAACCTTTCCAGAAACATTTGAAGGATTTTTATGACTTTTGTTAATGAAAGTGCACTTCAGTAGTGATCTAACAGATCTAATAGTTTATTTTGATAAATGTGATCCCTCGAGTTGATGTGTCAGAATTTACCAGGGGAGAATGCTCCGTTTTGTGACGCCTGTGAACTGACCAACATGAATGTCGATTGCTCTCCTACTGAGCCTGTGAAGGCAGATTTGGTGTTTCAGTCGAGTAAGTCTTATTCTGTCAGCTTAAGTGACTAATACTCTTCTGCCCCATTTATTGAAGTGATGTTTTGGGATGTATTACAGCACTCTTAGTGAACAATTCTTCCGTGAGAAGCAGCAAAATGCAAGGTTAGCGAAGAATAACCTGGGAAGACAAAGTTATGTTTGTAAAGTAGCCTAAGATTTGCTATTTTTCAAAATAATTTGATTCTTTCAAAAATAGGTACGTCAATAACAAATAATGGCTAGCAGGGACAGAAGAGTTTGAACATGAAAAAAACAAACAGCTTTCACTAAAGAGGGATTATGAATCATATTAATAATTTAAAATAACGACACTGCAGCAGAAGTGAATCCCCATCCTCTTCCACCGACACTGGTGGTGCCAGTATTGTGAAAACAGTTGTTGAATTTCTGAGTATCCATTGAGTGCATAAAATACTGTCAAATATGTTTTATATGTGTTTCAATAGAAATGATTACTGTAAAATGACTATTAATGATGAGAGACAACAACTGTTTCAGCACATGAAAGCGAGGGAGAAGATGGGAATAATGAAAATAAGGAGGAGACAGATGGTCTTATAATAGGGGCTGATGGTTTTCAATTAATTCAATGTGTACTCATCCACTGAAAGGATGACCTCTTAAAGTGTTTAAATGGCCAGTGGTTCTGGCTTTCAGACACTCCTCAGGTCTAGGCGGTAAAAATACATAAATGTCTGTAAAAGCGAAGTATTTATTAGTATCGACCTTAAGGGATCCAGAGAACCTGCTAGAACAAGCTCATGTTTTCTTTCTGGTGCAGAACTCTGTGTTTGGAGCAATGGTGCATTTGTTTGAGAGCACATTCTCCAAAGCACTGTATTTGATCTAATCCTGGGGGGTTGGGGCTGTTTACAGCTTCTGGTTTGATCAGAAAGGTCTATCACAGTGATAGCACTTTGTAATTACTGAGGTGGCATCATCAGTCAAAGAAGAATAACCTCAAGATGTAAAACCTACCTCTGTGCCAGAAGGCCAGGTCCTGCTTTATTGCTGGCTCTAAGCAGCTGTAAACCAGCTTCCCTGGGGTTCTCTGCTGTTTACTGAGTGCAACAGTGTGTGATATAGAAATGAATTTCTGAATTTTCAGTTTCGGTAACTTTTGTAGGGAAATAAAAGTCCCAGTCAAGTAACTATAGACAAGAGGTGAGAAACCAAAGGACTCCTCTGGCAGTTGTGATTTCTGCATTTGTTTTTTCACTGAAGAGCCGTGATTTGCGAACAACAAGCATTTAAAACTTCAAGGTTAGAATGAATGTTAGTTTATGTGGCGTCATCTGTGTTGGTTTATAGGTCAGCAGTTTGTCCTCCGATCCTTAACCATTAACTCTCAAAGGGCTAATCACCCATCAGAAGGCAATATTTGGCTCATTCAGGCTGCTCCTTTGCAGAGGTACAGCCCCTCCTCCTCACCTCCCAGCTTGGCTTTTCTAGGATGCCTAGATCCACCTCATGCGACTCTCCAACCATGGAAGCTGTCTCACCATGTTTTTGTAATCCCATGAGATCAAACCTGTGCACCTGTACATCTTCCAGTTCCTGCTGATTTGTTTCCTGTGATGGATGTACTTATGTTCAGGCACTTGAGATGGGATCCCGCTCATGCTGCCTTCACAAGGAACATACCAGAGCCTCCCTTTCACTCTTCACAGTGCCCCCATTTGAACATGAGCTGTCATCATCATCATCATCATCATCATCATTCCCTGACAGACCTAGTTTGAAGCTCTCCTCATAGGTTTACAAGACTGTTGATAAAGAGTCTTCTGCCCCACTGTTTTGGATGTATCTTCTCTGTCTCTCATAGTCTTCATTCCTCAACAGAATAAAAAGGAACAAAACCTGTAGCATTGCTGTCACTTTTAGTCAAGCACAACTATAGCCATGTTCCAATTCAAATCATAACATTGAAAGTGAAGTTACGGTGAGGAATTTAACAGTAGTTCAGTATGATAGGAAGCATCGTCTTAACGGCTGCAGGTGGGTGAGTACCTCGTGCTCTTGTGAATTTGAGCTGTGCAACCTCCATGTTGTGTTTGCTGAGCTTTCTGTTGTACCTCGCAGGCTTCCACTTATTAACAGTTCTGTCACACTCTCTATTCAGGCACCGCACAATTTCTCCTCGTCCTTACATCTCGCCCCTGCTGACTGTGTGCCAGCACTCTATTATGGAAAACAAATGCCATTGTGTGCGTGTAGCAAGAGCTAATCTCAGCTGCTTTCTTCTCTAACAAAGCAAGGAACAGCTGCTGAGATTAATAGGCAAGGTGAAGATGAGGTGGTTCAATCCATCATCAAATTGCTTCACTTTAAGCCTNTCACCTCTCTCGATCTGCTGGCCGCGCTTCTTTTGATGCAGCCCAGGATGTCTTCTCATGTCCAGCTTCTCGTCCACCAGCACTCCCAAGTCCTTTTCACTATGAAAAAGTAAAACAAAACAGAAGGAAACATTATTTTCCCTTACTGAGGTGGAAGAGTTATACATAGAGCTGTCTGGAGAGATTTCTGGGATTGGGAGGGTGTCTGAGAACAGAAGGAATAGCCTAGGCAAAAATTGAAATGCTAGCATCCAAACAAAAAAAAAAGCAAGCTCCAGTTCTTTTCCTATTATTCTTTCATCCTTATCCTCTTCCTATTTTCCCCACTTCTTTCCATTTTATTTCTTTTTACTTGGTGGTAACCATGTTGTCTTCCAGCTGGCTGCAGGACACAAATATTTTGTGCTCAAAATCCCATTAGTGTTTTTCCCACAACTTTCCCAATGAAACTTTAAGGTTAACTTAAAAAAAGGAGACGTTTTACATGATTAAATACTGCATGATTTTTCTTCTTCCTGGTTTTGAGCCTTTGCTGCTTTGCAATCTGCAGGGACAGAGTTGTTTTCAATCTCATGACTTCAGAAACTTGATTTTATTGAGCCAATATTCAGCAGCATTAGGTGTATCATGCAGTCAAGAAATCACGTGGCTCATTCTGAACTTGGATCACTTGCCCACAGGCAAAGCCTGAGTCAGAGCTAGTTGGCTGTGGGTCTGCTGCTGGAGGATATTCTTCATGGTGACAGATTGGCCTTTGTTTAAAAACCAAAAAATTCCAACCATTGCTCCCCACTCTGGACCCTGCACGTTGGTACGTGCAGTTTGCATGTAGTTGTGATTGTATACTGCTTAGTAGTCCTTCTCTTAAAGAAATTATAAAAAACAGTCAATATATGAAAAAAGCATTTCTCAGGCCCTACTTTTGTACAGCTTTCTGTAAAAAGATTTTCAGAGCGGACTGCCATTCACCCTGCTGCAGGAATTCACAGTTGATGTTTTACTTGTCTGTAGAGTGATAGGTTAGATTGTATTAAAGCACAGAATCATAGAATCGTTTTGGTTGGAAGGGACCTTTAAAATTGAGTCCAGCCATTGCCAGGTCACCATTAAATCATATCCCTCAGCACCACGTTTCCACAGATTTTAAGCCCCTCCAGGGATGGGGACTCTACCACTGCCCTGGGTACCCTGGGCCAGGCCTTGACAAACCTTTTTGGGGAAGAAGTTTTTCCTTATGTCCAACTTTCTGCGAAATAGCCACATGTTTTGTTTTATTGTTGTTTTCCAAAGACTTTCATAGTCAGATATGAGATAGAAAACCCTCTGCTTTGCCAGTTAGTAGATTGAGATATGAAAGATCTGCATTGTGCTCATTCAAGCTTCATTCTACAAAATATATACATTTATCTTAAGTGCATCCAGTGTGCTGTGGAAGACGGGTAGCATTGCTGAATTGGACAGAAAATGAGCATGAAAAAAGCACTGTTGATTGTAAATATAGGTGAAACTTATTTGTTTTAAAAGCCTTTGCTTGTCCTACTGTGTCAACAAAATTATTCTTTATTTCCTGTTGCCATTGACCTTATATAGGCCATTTGTTTACGTGTCACAAGATAAGGTGCCTGCTGTGGAAAGCTGGTGACATAATTAGTGATCTAAGGTGAATTGAACCTTTGTACTAAAAGACATGGACATATTACTAGGAATGAAAAATAACTCTGACTTGATATAAGGAAACTTTTTCACCATTTGGATATCAGAACAGGTTGCCCAGACAGGTTTTTCAGTTTCTCTCCATGCAGGTTTTTGAGACCTGACTAGCTCAAGCCCTGAACACTGTGATCTGGTCCCATTGCTGATCCTGCTTTCAACAGGAGGCTAGGCTGGAACTGCTGAAGGTCCCTTGGGGCTGGGGTGATTCTGGGTGTCTAAGCATTAGCAAGTCCTGCCTTGCTGCCCATTTCACAAGGCTGTCTGCTCTGAGTTTGCAAAGTGATTGATTTGATTACTTGTTAAAGGGCAGATTTACACCTAGAAAAGGCTGTATAGTGTATGAGACAGAGGAGGAAAAATTGCATCTCAGCAGAGATCTGTCTGCCTCCAAAGCAGGATTTTCAGTCTCAGTAATCACTGGTGGACCAAAAGCCCTGGGACCCCTTCTGACAGAGCAGGCTGGCTCTGGGTTTGTGTTAGTTGGCACTTCAATTGTGTTAATTTGGCACTGTGATTCCACAGTGTTTGCTGCCACTTGATTTGGGTGAAATTCACTTGTAGAGTAAGATACATGTAGGGTCTGCACCATTTCAGCCTTGTTTGCTTACTGGAGGGACTGAACAGAGCGCTGAAATGTCAGCTCCTGCTCACACAGCGTCCCAAGGTACCCAGACCAGTCATAAGATCAAGGCCATAAACCCCTAAAACTTCAAGTCTTAAACCCATGAAGCTGTTGTAATTCTTTCACTGATTTAACAGATCTAAGATTTCTCTGTGGATTCTTTAAGTGAGGATGTAACTTCAAAAAATTATGTGATTAATTTTGTTTACTTTCTGGATAGATCATCTGCAATCACTTCTTCCCCCTTCTTTGAAGATCTTACTTGCTAAGGACTATAAACTGCACTTAACTGGTACTGTCCTGGTTCCAGATGGTTTGACGCTGCCCTTTAGAAATAGCTTTTGTTGCTGCAGTTTTTGCTGAACTTTTGCAGGGTGTAGTCTGGCAGCAGAGCTAAACTGTTGGAGTGATGGGCTGCTGTTGAAAGGGATGATGTACTGTCTAGGGAGCTCCCTCCTGCCTGACAGCGGCATTTGACCGACCATGCATCAAGAAACCGAAAGCAGTAGAAAATCATCATCTTTCCTGCCAGTTAAATCTCTGGGTTGGCTTGTTATGAGGTCAGTGGAGCTGCTGGCACCTGCACAGGTAAGAGGAAAGGAGGAGAAGTGTCTCATCTATATGGTTAAAACATTCTCTGAAACTTCTTTTCTCTTGTGTTTGAAGTCTATAAGCCAGCACTGAAGCTGAAACAAACAGTACCCTGTCTTCATACCCCTGCTCTTTACCCACAACTGCAACACCCCATCCTGGGTTGTACCAGGCAAGAATTTGTGTAGCCACATGCTGAACTGCAGCAGAGAATTTGCCTGGCTTAATTTTGTTGTGATGGATTAGTTTTCTCCAAATTCCTTCTGTCTCGCTGCACAAATGCTTGCCACAGAGGGGAGGAGTGGCAAAAGGGAAGGAACAAGTGGCCCAGGGTGCAGGGCAGGGTGGCTGCTTATTTGAATCTGAATCACCAGCTGTCAGCACATTAAGTGTGCCTGGAATTACAATATTAGGCAACGATTATATCTGGACCCGTTATCTCACTGCTCTGTGCACATTTAAAGTGTTTTCTGAGTTTATGGATTTGACTGCAAAGGACATTTAGGAAATGTCCTTTCTTTTTTCCTCCCTGTAGATATTTTTTGCTGTACGCGCTGTGCAGGCTGCAACAGCCAGTGGGGCTGAGATTCGGGTGGCTGATCGATCCCTCACTCCGGTTGTCCCATAGCCGTGGAGAGGATGCATTGTAAATGTTTACTGGGGCAGGGACAAAACTTGTTTAAATCACCGACCATCTTTAAATCTTGTGACTGACTGGGAGAATCCAGACAGGGAGGAAGAGATAAAGAAAGATAACAGCAACTGTGAGGCTCAGTCAGAAAATGTTGAGACCTGCTGTTGCAGAGAGAGGTCTTAGAATGGGCACGTGCTACAGAATCTGAAGAAAACACTGGTAGCTAGAAACCTCTGAAAATTTTGTCTTCCATCCACATTCATTTTTACTTTCATCAGTCTTTAAAAAGGCTTTGCTAATGCTGAGAGGGCGGAGAATGTGAATAATTGATCGCAGTGGTTCTCAGCGGGTCTGCGCTGTGCAGTCTATGGGCAGATGTGTTGCTGCTCTACAGAGATCACGTACATCATGGTCAACACCATGGATTGGGAGGAGGCAGAAAACCTTTATTGGACCACATACCATAACCATACCATCCTCAGCATCCTCACATCTCCCCTTTCCTTTAATCTTATTCTCTTTAATAAAGAAGGGCAATTTCAGTTTCCTAAATAGGGTATTTAAAATATTCAGAATCTACATGAAACAAGCTAGAAAAATACACTTGTGTCTTTTCCTTCCTTGTTCTTGCAGATGGAATTAGCTTCTCTCTGCAGAATATCTGTCCGTCACTCCAGAGGTTTCAGGAGTTCATACTGTTGCCGGTTGCTGCCAGAGTGTGTCAGTCAGTATGATTTGGCATCATGACCTTTCTGTTGCATTGCCTGGGAAGCTGTCCTACTGCTTCAGTTTTGCAGTGTTATTTCTACAGCCCCAAGCCATCATTAGCAGTCTTCCCAGCATCCATAGAGCCCTTGGCTCTATTAGTACTGGAGAATTTGTACAGCACATAATTTGTATGGTTGTCCAAAGCAGATTTTTGGAGCAGAATTTATTCCCTGTGTGGCCTTGCGAGAGACACTGAGATGGGTTTCTCACCAGGTACAGGTGACATATCCCTGCCCCTTACCACCCGTAAGCATCTTCTCTGCAGGCTTTTCCAGCATCGGTTTCAGCTTCCAAGACCCAGATGTTTATGCCAAGTTGTGATGCATCATGCCAGCCAGTTCCCAGACCTCTCTTTCCAGCACCTTTCTTCTGTGCTGGGTGGGACTTGGTAGTTTGGTGCTGCTTAGAGGTTGCTGAGTTCCTTTCTCATCTAGTGTGCTAGTCCCATACGTACGGATACACATTTCCACCTGGAAGTCTAAAAAGATTGGTCACTGTTCAACTATTTTCAGATGCTCTTCTTAACTCTCTTCCCTCTGTCCCATGGATGTTTCCTTTACGCAGATTTGACCATGTCAAAGCAACTGGTCAAAGCAATTATAAGCATATTCTGCACAGGAAAATCAAAGACTCAAAAACTTCTTAGTTTGCTCCACAGTTAATTAACTTTCCCATCTGCTTGTCTTGCTTCACTGGAATTGAAGAGTCTAGAATTAGAAAAATTTGTGGCTAAATCCTTCCATCAGTTATTTGCTACCTATTTAGTGTTGCAGATCCTGTCTGAATCTGATTTTATGCATTTGTGCCTTACCTACTCTATCATGTTCAGTTTGCTATTCACCATTAACATTACCCAAATTTAATCTAAATATCATTTAAAATATATTTTCCTGTCTGATACTGTTGTTGAAATAGTGAACCTTAGTTCCTAGAATGCAGTCTGTTGGTATCTCTAGTCCTAGCTGGATGGAGAACTTCATGAAGTCTGCAAAATACCTCCTACAATTGTTTTGTGGTGTTCAGAAATTGTATAGTCCCTGTAGTCTTCCTAGTGTGTGATGTTCTCCAAGTGGACACATCCTAGAAGATTGACGTAACTCTCATCAGTTACTGTCTACAGAGCCAGATGTGCTTTCTGACTAATCCATGACTCTGGAATGAGAATGTCTGTCTAAACTGCCGCTACCCCACTACAAGCAGCTTGCATCTTCCTTTTGGGGCTGTCACGTTCCTTACTCAGTTGACTGTGCAGGACTTGGGTTTTACAAGTCCTTCTGGGCCTTTTTGTACCATTTTCTGTTATCCTTGGTCTTCACTTGAATGGATCAAGACTTGTGATTCACTTCTCAGTACAGCAACCCCTGTTCTACCTATGTTTTTCCGTTTGTTCTGAACTGTGTTTGTCATAACTTGATTGTAGTGTCACTGCAATAGTGTTTCTCAGTATAATTTTATTTAACAACCTGCCATATTCAAAAAAGAAATTGGACAACTCACCTCATGCGCTCCTACTGACATGGCTGTCCTTTGCACCAAATGCTGTAGAGTAATGTATGGCTGTACTTCTGCAGCTTAGTGAGAGGGGTTTTTGCTCCAGTTTTGTTTGCACACCTGGAAATGTGTGAAGTTGTTCTGGTTTGATTTGAGTATTACGAAGTCGCAGTCATTTCACAGGCTGCTTTTGGTGACCTGCTCTAGGTTCCTGCTCCGGCAGGGGAGTTGGACTCGATGATCTTTCGAGGTCTCTTGCAGCCCCTGCCATTCTGTGATTCTGTGATTTAATGGAGTATTGGTTGAAAACAGCTACCAAAGACTCCTTTCCAAAGGAAGCTGCTCCCACTCTGTGGCAGCAGTCGTGTTCTGTGAGGGGAAGATGAATGAGCTCATTTCCAATGTGGTACGCAAGGTTTCAGACAGTGAGAATGTACATTTGATTTTCAGCGCATTATTTTACCTGGGTTTTTATGCTTTATATTCTGACCCTCAGGGGCAAAATGAGTAGAAGCTCCCATGTGTCAATTAAGACTTCTTTTTTCATAAAATAATTTCAATGCTGAAATCTATTCTTATTCTACTTGTGAGTGCCCTTAACTGTTACTATGGGACCATCCAATTAGCTACTTGCCTGGGCAATGTGGCAGCTTTACTAATTCGGTTGTTTTCACCTCTTATAGGAGGCAGCAAACATGCTACGCCTTATGCAGAACAGGCTGAAGGAGGAGGAGCGGCATCTGTTTAAGAGTGGAAGTAAGTGCGATTTCTTCACTGCTTGTATCAACAGAGAAATGATTTAGTCCTGGCTACTTCAGATATAAGTATCCACTTACAGTATGAAGCAGAGGGGATATGGGATAGATGACAGAGTCAGCAGGCTGTATTAGATAGTGACTATGAAAGGACAACTGTGAAATAGGGAACCTAACCTCTGTGAAACACTCGTTTGCCTTGTAAATTCTTCCTGCAGTGCTGAGTGATGAGCATAGTAAAGCTCTGAACACGCTGGGCAACAGCAGTGAGCAAATTTTCATAGAATCGTGGACTGGTTTGGAAAGGGATGTTTAAAGTTCCTCTTGTCCAACCACCCTGCAGTGAGCAGGGACATCTGCAACTAGAGCAGATTACTCAGAGCCCTGTGTCCAACATGACCTTGAAAGTTTCCAGGGATGATTTTGGGTTTCATTTTAACCTTATCAAAACCTACATGGGCCTGCTGTGGACACAGCACTCATCCCAGAGCGATGGGATTGCTGGTGACAGGTTGGTTTGCGAACAAGCTTCGTTGGGTGATCCTACTCAGCAAAATGCTTGTGTGTGACTAGTCTTGTTGGTTTGTGGGACTGCTTGACTGCCTCATATTGCACATGTTCTGGTGTGCCTTGCAAAACCCGAGCATCGTTTCTGTCCTCAGCGTCCTGCTATGTCGCGTGGCATGAAGTCTGGGTATGTGTTCTGTGGGATGTGTCTATCACTTCATAACTTTCACATATGGAAACCTCTCAGCTTGAAATCCTCTTTAATATCATTGATCTTCAGAGTGGGTCCCATGTCTGCTTGCTTGTGTATCTGCAAAATACAAATGCAATTAAAATGGGGGGGGTGTCCCTTTTTTCTAAACTTACTCTTAATTAAATAGAATTCTGGATGAGGATTAGAAGGGAATAATAACCTCTGGAGATTCTGTAGAAAGCTAACAAACCAGACTTTATTCCTTTTGAGCCAAGCATCAGCAAGAACTTGCTCATTAATTACCCCTGTGAATTTAATGCTGCAATATGTGCATTTTTATGTGATAGTGCGAAAAAAATAGAAGAGAAGTTAACGCTCAGGATCAGAGGGAGAGTTCATGAAAGTTGAAATTGAGTAAGGACATAAAAGTTGCGCTTCACAGTTTGTTTGCTGACAGATTCACAGAGCAAGCTCAGGAGAGGAAATTCACACATTTCTGCCCATCTTTCATCTTCCTATGTCAATGCAGTAAAAAGCGAGAAGAAAAAAAGTTTAAAAAAATTTTACCTGAAACATAGGACTTGTAACATACATTGCCACAATATGGAATTGTTTTAAGGATTTGCTTGAGTGAAAAAGTACAAGTCCTGCTATCTGACAGTTTCCAGGGCAAATAAGTTCAAGAGGAGAGGAACATCAATGATCTGTAATTAGCAGCATGAAGTATAACATGAAAAGTTGCTGATCTGTTTTCTCCTTGTCTGTGGAAAACTATTCAGTCATTTGGTATCTCTGAAACAATACAAACCTTGCCTCTTATTGAGTGATTTAGCTGCCACCTAACATATGATTTTGACTTGTAATGACCTAAAAATATTGCCATAATATATCTTTTATTCAAGTACTTAATTGCTATAATTAGTATTTATTCTAGTGGTAAGAGCACCACGATCCTGCTGTTCAGTGCTGGCTCATTTATTGACTGTTCCTTAACCTTGGAAAATCAAGTCATCTTTGTCAGCTCCAGTCTGCCTTTATCTGCACACAGTCTGCAGAATTGCAGAGGTATAACTCAGACAATAAATTTGGCTCTTGGAAACTGCTTCATAGAATTACAGAATTGTTTTGGTTGGAAGAGACCTTCTAGATCATCAAGTCCGACCATTCCCCCAGCACTGCCAGGTCACCACTAAACCATGTCCCTCAGCACCACCTCTCCATGGCTTTGAAACCCCTCCAGGGATGGGGACTCCACCTCTGCCCTGGGCAGCCTGGGCCAGGCCTTGACAAACCCAGGTCCCTCAGCCGCTCTTCACAAGACTTGTGCTCTAGACCCTTCCCCAGCTTCGTTGCGCGTCTTCGTTTCCCCAGTGATGAGCACAGCGCGCGGCTTCATTCCTGCTGCTGTACGCTTAATTTATTGAATGTTGTAAAGCTCTCTGAGACCACGGTTTGCTAACACATAATGGTCAAGTACCAGGGTGTGCTTTCCCCTTAGACCAGACCCTACTCTCCTCCTTTTGTTATTAGTTCAATGTTGCCCTTTGTACAATTCAAAATCAAGGGAATTGCTTTGCTAAGAGAATGCAGAGGTTGATGTCTTAAATGGCCCGGCCCGGTGCCCTGCTAGAGATGTGCTTACAGAACGTTTATATTAATCATAGTCACAAGAAAAATAACATTTTTTTGCACAAGAGTAAGTTACAAATCAGCAGCGGAATCGATGCAGCAGCGCTCAACAGCTTTGCCTGCCCAAAGGTTAGTAGCGAAATTCACATTCAAAATAGGAAGCACGATAAGGGATGGAGTTTCTGCCGTGCAGGGTTCCCAAGAGCCCTACAGCCTCGGTCTGCTCATTTGTGGGTTTGTCAAGGAGTACTGTGAGGACTGTGTGTCTTGTGGGGAAATGGTGAAAAAGTGCTACAATCATGAACACTTAAACCTACTTTTCCCTCTGCTTGGATATTCTGCATCCTCCATCCTCCTTCTGAGGCGGGATGTGCCCTGTTAATGAAACAGGTGGGCACAAGGAAGATTGAAGAAGGGCTTTTCTTCACCATCAGAAGCATCTTTCTGTAGTAGGGTCGAGGAGGTAAAAATACTTCCTTATTCCACTTGTGTTTTTGAGTAACGCCCCACTCCCTTCCAAAGCTAAGGTCTCTTCCACCTTCGATTTGTCAAAAAATTTAGGGCTTTATTGTCTGAGCCTCCAACCTAACAAATACATTGTGCCTGCTTGCAGAACTGTTCAAGTAGACCCTGCTCTCACTTGGAACGGGTTCTGGAGACAGGGGGATTAGCTTCTGGCCCGTGCAACTCTGCTGAGCAGAAGGTGGGCAGACTGGCCTCATGTCTCCCAGCATCCCAAGAATCTCTGGCTGAATCTCGAAGGTCCAGAGTGGTGGAGTGAGCTTCATTTGAACAGATTCAGTGCTTTCCTAGACGTGAGGGGTAGCATGAGACCAGTGCCTCCTGTGAGGAGAGGGGAAGATTCTCCAACTCTCATTAGACTTTGCCCCAGAGAGCTGCAAAACACTTAATGAGACTCTTCTAACAGCATAGGCTGGAGTCTGGTGATAAATTTGTTACCATTAACTGATAAAAGTCAGCACCCGTTCTGTCCCTGCAAGCACTCGTATGTTGCGTAACTTTGTAATTGATGCAGTTCTCTTATTGTCTGGATACTTTGACCTTATCTCTTGCTAATTTGGTAAAAAAGGTTGTTGTAAATTAACAGTTCGTGTCTCTGCAGCATTTTGCACAGCTCTTGGCTGAATTTCAGGCAGAACTAACACCAGAGAAACCTAAATCCTATTGCTCATGGAGAGGAGCTGTGGAATGGAAGCTGAATTGTGCAGGTCTGTGTTAGGAATATAGAAATCTCATGGGTATGTCGTGGTGCTCACATAAAATTTGCAGAAATGTTTAATATAATTCAGAAACAGCCTGTTTTGTTTCTTTTTTTCTTTTGCAAGCGTACATTGCAAATCATCTTTTATTTCTGACAGAGCATCTCCATAAAACCGCTGCAAAAAGAAATCTAACGCTGGGTTATATGAGAAACTGTTCTTAAATTATGTAAAGGTGTTGAGCTCTGGATACAGATCCAGCTTTGAGTAGTATTTGCATGATGAAAATACAGGCATTTGAGTATTTGCAGCAGTACACAAATGTCTTTTGTAATGTGTGGTAAGTAAATTGCTGTTATTTTTGTAATCTTTATTTCACGTGAGATGCTCTTAGAGAAACCAGTATACAACGTGGTGTTTTTCACACCGCGTGCTGCCCTTTTTGCCACATCCAAGGCTGGTGCAAAGCCACAGCTGCCAATTGACTGAATCTCCAGGCTTGGTTTCCTTGTGGTTAATGGCACAGTGACTCTTAAAGTATTACATTAGACGCTGCTTGGATGAGCGCTGTGAAGGCCGTTGATAGAACGATTGTCAGCTGTAGAGATGTGCAGAGTTGCTCTGATAATGGTTTGATGTGAGAGGAGAGGGCAGGTCACTGACCACAGGGGAAATTCAAGATACCTTTTCAGGTTCATCCAAGGTTGAAAAAACATGTTTACTAAGCAAAAAAAAAAGTAACAAGTGGAAATGTTTCTAGACTGAAATATATTTTTTCAGTCAGATCTCCTTATTACATTTACAGATCTTTCTTTCTCACTATTTTTACACACTTTTTCATGTGCGTTTTCTCACATTCTTTCTTTTTAAGATTGTTTTGTCAGTTTAAAAGCGGACTATATAAACAATAGGTTTAAAAAGTAAAACACTTTGTTTTGACAATATAAAAACAAACCCTTTGAATTTTTCAAAACGTTTCCTGTATTTCTTTTTGGTAATGCTGTGCCCAGATTTGATTTCAGTTTGCAGAAGTTATTTGCTGTAAACCCCACATTTTTCGTTGCTTGTGCCAGTTCCTGGTGTGAGGCTCCAGTCTGCCCACCCTGTGTCCTCCTGCTTGGTCAGTAGAATGAATAAATGTTAGAGAGCATTCTGAAATTTGCACTACTTCAATATTGTTTAGCAATAGCAAGAGGATTAACAGATGCTCCTGGGGAGCTTCAGTTCTGCTCAATACACAACCAAAGCGTTTCCTTGGCCGGTTCTTTCTTTTCTGACAGTCACATAAAATGTGCTGAGCTCTCTTGTCTTGCTCAGTTAAACTGAGCGAACAGATGTTGGGCTTGGGATAGCAAATCATATGGCACTGTTGCAGTTTGGTGCTGCAGTGAATCTCTTGCACCCATTCTACTTCAGAATTGGTGCTTTAAAATCTGACAGCAGATAAACAACGAACCCCACTGCAACAACTGCAGCATTTGAAGTGTAGCAGCGAGTCACTGGGTAACTCCCTTGAGGGTGAGATGCCTGGAAGATATTGCTAACGCTCAGCACTGTCACCAGCAGGATGCGCAGACCATCCATCTTCTTGTACCAGACACTTGGAACTTGTCCACAATGGTCTTGTGTTTTGCTTGTTAAATAATTGCGAATTCATGCTCTAATTTAATAGCACTTTAATGGATTCTTGGCTTTTAAGATCATTAGAAATAGTTCTGGTCACCGAATATGACCTCTCTATAAAATGGGCCAAAAAATACCATAGCTACTTATTCCTGTGCCAAGGCTATAAATCCCAGTTTAAATGGAGCTTATCATCAAGAGGTATTTTTAATTATTTCAAGTGACAGAGACCTATTGCTTCCCTGGACAGCGGTTAATGATCCCTTACTGTTCAAAATGTGAGTTTGAATACTGCAGCAATAGACCATTTTAAAATGACCAAGAGAGTTAAGAAGGAGCACTTAAGACCTCCCTGCAACTGACTGGTTGGTGTTTGTTGGAATGTTACTGCCCAGTTCTAGTGTTCACAGGTCTGAACAGCCAAGCTTTCTGCTGAAGTTAGTGGGGGCCTCAAGTGTCTGGACCTTGATCTGTAGCTCTCAATACCAGGATGAATTTTCCTTCCAGATCAGACAAAGGATCTCAGGTTTGTGCTAAGAACAAAGGATGTTCCCTACTGAAATTCATATATCAAAGCATTTTTTTTCTGTTCAGATTGCAGAGCTGTGAATATATAAGTGTTCAGGCCGATACACAGCCTGATGCTCTTGAGTTTGGTGAGATAAGAGCATGGATTTGGTAGAATTGAGGCTTTTGAGTGGGTGCTGAACTTTACTCTCCATTCAGTGACATTAAAATCCCAATCCACTTCCTTTTGTTATTTTTTCCTATTCTAAAATTTCATGCTGTATATTAAATGGATTTTCTTTCGTATCAAATGGCTGTCGTTTGCCTACTTGGTTTTTTTCATGAGACTTTTTCACCAAAGGGAACATCCTGCTGAATCCGGTAATTGCTGTGGGGCCAGTGCCTGTGTTTTCAAAGCAGTGATTTTTATTCTGAAATGGAACATGTTAAACTACGTTTACATCTACTTCTAAAGCATATCAATAAACTATGCCCTTTGTGCTCATTATCTTCACGGTACCTTCTTATTTTACAGTTGGATACATTTACTTGAACATTTATGCAAACTGTAATTACAAATCTGTAATGAAATCACTAGTAAGTCATTAAATCATGCTGGTTTTCCTTCGAGCTTTGCAAATTACCCAAAATTAAATCATTTAAATATAGTATTATCAGTCCAGGTATCTGCTCTGGCTTTTTTTTGAAACCGTAGGTGCGCTTTGGAACAAATAGCACATCTTCTGAGAACAGTTTTTCAGTTGTAACCAGGATGTACTTTTTGTAGGTGGACTGGTTTACATGAAACTAATTTAGTTGACCTTTATGAAATGGAAATGTTGCGATCTAAGGCAAGCAGAGTTGAAAGTTCCAGTATATTCTCTTGCGGGTAGCCTGATTTTTTTCCAGTCACCGTGGCAGGGAAATGGGCCAAACACAATTTGTAGAGTTGTTCCATGATTATCTTTTCATCGTAAAAATACAGGAGCTCGTTAAAATGCCAGCCTTAAGCTCCAGTAAGCTGCCAGCATTGGCCTACATTTGGGCACGTGAATTGCTAAATAGCAGTGTGTTGTGAAAAGTCGAATAATCTTGACATAAACCCATGCAAATCTCATAAGCCAGCTCCATTAGAACGTGTTCTGGACTCCATGTACTAGTACATGGGAATTTGTAGTAATTTCCTTTATTATCTTTGTTGCTTTAAGCTGCTAGAAAGAAAAATCTGTGTTTTCTCCATAAAGAATGTTCCTTGTCTCCCCAGAATTGATGCGTTGTAATTTCGGTATTACACGGATGTGGTTGTGACTTCTCCTAGGGCAGCAATCAGCTTCTTTGTGCATGTTGTTAAATGAAGCTTTCTGTATCATCACCTTTTTATGAATACCAAGAATATTTTGTTGCAGACTGGATGCTCTGGGCATGCCCAATGGGGGATGTAGGATGATAAAACGCTGTAATGCTCTAGTTAGGATGGGTCACATACAGCATTGAACCGATCTACCCTTTAATCCTGCTAAGAAGCCTGGGCTCAGCTTGTCTTTATCTTCTGTATTTAAATAAATTTTCAGCAATATATTCTGCTTCTATGTCCTTGGGACTTCATCTCAGCACGGTTCTGCTCAACTGTTGATAACTTGGGTTGTGTACTGGACAGTATAGTCTCTTTGTTTCTATCGAAAGGCAATCCAGGATTTTCAAAGGTATAGTCTCTTTGTTTCTATCGAAAGGCAATCCAGGATTTTCAAAGGCATAAATGAAAGCTAGGCTTTCAGTTGCTGCTGGCTTGACTTGTCAAGTAGAGCTGGGGCCAAGACACACTTTTCTGGGGCTTGCCAGAGCTATTCTGTGGCATCCACATGTAGGCTGAACAGCAGAAAATTGCGATTTTATCACTGACAGATGGAAGTTAGTTACATCTGAGTTATTGGTGGAGAAGAATAAAAGCAATAGTATGAGAAAGATGGGATTGAGAATAGCAGAGGACCTGAGGGAAAAAAGAAAAGATGTAAATGAGGGAGAAATAAGCTGCATTTAAACCATTTCCTTTCATAAAGCAGCAGCTTGGGGCCTTCCAGCTACCAACCCTCTCTCCACAGAAGGTATCACTTCTACTGCAAGGCACTTATTCACCACAGGATCTTCCTGGAAGTCCCAGTTTCCAACAGAAGGTTACTGGTAGGGAATTATATGATGAAATGCGTTTCCTTTGCGCAAACTGAAATGGGTCAGAAATGGCTGGAGTGCCCAAGAGTCCGCTACAGGGAGCTGTGAGGGTCCCCGTGGCTCACAAGAGTGTGAAGCCGTCAGCGTGGGAAGTTAGGAAAGAGCACATTGGTGTACAGCAGAAGGAAGATGGCAGAGTTGGTCTTGGCTTCTTACTGCTGCTTTGTCCCAAGGGAAATATAGTTTACATGCAATATTCGAGGATCTGCTACCACAAAAGATTTTTTAAAAAAAAACAACAGTTTCCAAAAAAAGTGAAATGTGAAACATGAGCCCCGTGTTGTTACAGATGTGCCCTCAAGCAGAACAGAATCGCATCACTGTGCCTCTCTGCTGCCAGCCCTGTGCCTGCAGTGGCGTTAGCTGGGTTTGCCACTTCGGGTTGTCACTGGAGAGCGCTGGATCCGTTAGTTCCAATCTCGGCTGGCAGCTCATACTCTGGAGATCCCAGTGAGAAGCAGAAAGTGCTAATGGGATTGCAATAGAAGTGGTTTGGAAAAGTCATCGTAAGGGCTCTCTGCAGTATCCCTGGCTCTCGGAGGTGGTGCTGCCAGACAGAAGGAGCACAAACGACAAAACCTGAAAGGGAGGAATTGCTGCTCGCAAGAAAAAAAAAAAAGGAGGAGGGAAAAACCACAAACTCAGAAAGAGATCATTTTAGTGTCAGCAGTAAGAGCCATAGTCGATGAATCTCACTCTAACATTGCAGAGCACGAACCCAAATCATTTATTTATACTCCACGTGGCTCTTCCCAAGGAGCTTGCCTGGACAAGGGCTGAGCAAAACCTCATTTTCCTTCATGCCAGGTGAACAGAAACAGTATTTGGGTCGCGCAGCAGCAAGGGATTCCTTCACTGGCCAAACCAGAAAGTGCAACACAAATAGAAATCACAGCTAACGTTGCTGGAAGCTTGTAATGTTACCAGGGTATCAAATACATCATTTGCTGTTGTATTTTGTCATTAACTTAATATCGCAATGAAAAAGATGATGGAAACACGTCTAGTATTTGTATATTATCTGTTAATTAAATATTGCCAAGATGTGTCAGCTCATTACTAACCGTAATTAAAGCAGTTATTTCCATTTTCAGCTCCAACATGTGTGTAATTAAATGTACCTGGGAAAAAAATTGCCTATTTTTTCTAATTAACAGTTACTACTGTTGCACAGAGTGGTGACCTCACACGGTGTGCTGTTGGGTTTGTCGCAGTGTGGCTGGTTCCATAAGGTCCTGAAGGCAGAGCCACCAGCAGCATCCGCCCTGAGCTGCGGGATTGGCTTGTGTAGAGGGACTCACCTCTACATGAGTGAGCAGCACTCATAAGATGCTAGGAGCTGAGGACCTGGCTCATGGATTGAATTTTATGAAGCTAAAAGACTAGGAGATGCATTAATAAGCCCACACTTTCCAAATACTTTTAAGGTATTTTTATCTTTAAGTCAGTTGCCGAAATAGCACCTTCTGACCATACATGAGCTTCATACCCACTGGGTGTGTTTAGAACAGTACCCTTATGGTACAACATGTTGGAACCTCCATGGACCTGTTGGAGTGCATCCAGAGCAGGCCACAAAAGTGATCTGGGAGTAGAGCCCTCTGCTGTGAGAACAGACTGAGAGAGTTGGGGTTGTTTCAGCCTGAAGAAGAGAAGGCTCTGCTCTGGGGAGACCTTCTTGTGGCCTTTCAGGACTTAAATGGGCCTGTCAGAAAGATGGGGACAGGCTTTTTAGCAGGGTCGGTTGTGACAGGACAAGGAGTGTTTGTTTTAAACTAAAAGAGGGAGATTTATACTGGAGAGAAGCCAGAAATGTTTTCTGCTGAGAGTGGTGAGACCCTGGCCCAATCTGCCCAGAGAGGTGGTCAATGCCCCATCCCTGGCGACATTCCAGGTGAGGTTGGCTGGGGCTCTGAGCAACCTGTTCTAGTTGCAGATGTCCCTGCTCCCTGACTGGGGATTGGACAAAATGGCCTTTAAAGGTGCTTTTCAACTCAAACCAGTCTATGATTCTATGAACCTGAGGATTCTCCCAAGATAATTGTTTATCTTGTGTTCTTCTTCAGCACTTATATGTAGAAGGATGTCTTTCCGAGGATATGGACATTGGCTCTTTCCCTGCAGTTCTCAGTAGAGCCAATGCTCTGTCTGCAGCTGCATTTGTAATTAATCTTGGACTTGAACAGAGGCTGCTTGGCCTCCCTTGTGTCCAACTGCCGTTCTGAGTTGGTTTGAGTGATACTTATCAACTCTTTTTGTTTTAACCAGATAATGATGATTCAGATGTAGAGATTCGAGAGGAAGAAGGATCCGATAGTGAAGTGGAAGACAGGCAGATCATGAAGCAGCGCACCACCATGGAAACACTACTGCAAGGTATCTTAACTGTGTTTATTTGCCTTTATTCAGGAGGGTATGCTGGAATTATCTGAGTAACCTTATGCATAAGAAGACCCTGTTATCATTCCAGGGTGTTGGCTCTGCTCAGTTCTTGTGAGTTGTAAGAGAATAGTGTCTTGTGGAGAAAAATAGTGCTTTGGGGGAGAAAATTGAGGATTATCTACTGGAAAAAGTACCATGTGAGGAAAATCCTTCCTTGGTATTGCCTTGCAGATTCTGAAGTGGCTTTATACAAAGCCTTAGAAAATATAATTTCTCATTGTAGAGCATTTATTTCCCTTTAGCTGTTGACGCTCATTCTAGTGGGGTCTTCTTCAAAAGGAGACCTACAGCCAGTCCGTAATTCACCTGCACTGACACGGTCACAGGTGCAACTCACCTGAGCTGTTTTTTTCAGCGACGGACAGCTGGTTTCTGTCACTGTTTATGTGGAGTGGAACTGCAACCTCAGGCTGCTGATTCCACTAGAGCTATGGTCAGAAACAACTCGAGAGAAATTACTGTCTGAGGGTCTGTGTGTCACTGAGGTGGAAAAAGAAACGTTCTGCTTAGTCTATAGTCAAGCAAAACAAAACTGGGAAATCAGATTAGTTCTCCTTGGTGTTCTTATTAGTGTTGAGTGATTCTGACCATCAGCAAAAGCCTCTCTGATATCTGGATGAGATGCCTGTGTGGGTAATTTCATGTGCCACTACTGCTGGAACCCGTTAATTAGATAAACTGCGAATATCTGTTTTTTCTGTGTTGAATTCAGCTCTCCCTTCTCTGACCAAGATCAGAGCAAGAAGCTGAAGTTCTCAAGTCAATATAATTCAAGCATTTTTATCCTCAGTTCCTCTGGTTTTCATAAAATTCTTGATAAATGCTAGTAGATTTTGTTGCAAGTAGATTTTTTTCTAGAAAGAGCGTTGTTATTAATTACACTTTCTGCGGAGAGCATTAGTTTGTCAGGTTTAAAGCAAGCAGTCCAAATCCCTGAGGTGTTTCCTCTGCTGTGCTGTTTAGATTGCTTTCTGTGCTTTTGTAGGTCTCTTCCTAGTGTTTAGTATACTACCCCTAGCAGGTAAGTATCCTCTGACTTTTGCATACTCTGAGCGTGCCATTTGCTGACCACACAGTCACCATTCGAGTCTTTACTCTCCTTATCTGTGAAAGTTGGAAGCCTCCTGTAGCTCTGTGCCCTCTTTTTGCCTCCAGCCTGCTGTGAACTACTGAAACAGCTCCAGGAATGTTAAATGGCTCTGGAGATGCCTTTCCTACAGGTCCTGCAGGAGTAAAGTTGTGTTTCCTGGTTGTAACTCACCACACTTGAGTCCTTCATTGTAGTCTCTGCTGGCAGAGATGGATACAAACATTGTAGACTCTTCAGGGAAGGATTGTTGACTCCCTTTTCTAACGAGGTTTCTTATTATCTCGGGCAAGTCGCCCAGCTGTAGCTACGCTGTAAGACTAACAGTGGGCTCTCTGGACATACTGGCTTCGCTTCAAAATATCTACACTTTTTATTTAGGAATACTCAGCCTTAAGTTATCTCTGCTGCTTGTATTAGAGTGAGCTCGCTCAGACCTACCCATTCTTACCTGTCCAGAGCACAGGAACAAAAGCCTGAGCTGTATCAAGTCACCAGTCAGGCCAAAGCTTTTCTTTGGGAGCTCCACCTTGATCCAGAGTGCACACTTACATGACAAGCAACCTTGAGAACAAGCCCAGATCTTCACCCCTCTGTCTGTGGAAATGGGCCCCTTCGGTCCAGGTCCCTCATTGATAGTGAAGTTTTATGTTTGACTGTGTGACCCTCCCCAGCTGAAGTGCCAGAGACATGTCCAGACCTGAGATTAATGTCAGATACGTCAGCTTCTTTAGAAAATCAGTTGAACATTCACTGGCCATTTATCATTAAACACACCAAGAATCTGTACATGTTCTTCAACAGAGATAATTTGCATTTCAGAGGTACTTTATTATTAAGGTGGCACGACAAGAACATTGTTTTTATTAGTTACTGGGTTTTTTCTTGACTCAATTCAAGTTATTTTGATCACTTTCTTTTGAAGCTTTGTGTCTGTGCTTCTGAGCTGTGTTTGCTCTCAAACTAAGGAGAAATGATCCACAGCGATCAGTTCCTGTAGCCGCTGTGATTCCACTTTACATCTCTGATTTCCAGGTTATTAGCATTGTAGGAGACATTCTCCCTCTGCCTGTAATAGGCAGGCAGGTATTCCAATGTGCTTTGCCATTATAGAGTCAAGATTCTCAGGGAGAGATAATCTCTTATTAGACCACTTGGTATTACTGAGAAAAATCAACATGTTTTCACCCTCAAGAGTCCTTTCATCAGGTTTTGCTCCTGGTTTTATTCTTTTTGCCAATTAAAAGATTTGAAGGTATAGGATTTAGTCTCCCATGGAGCAGAAAAGAGTCTTAGGTGGGGGGAGACACAACAGGCTGCTAGCTCCTGTGGTACAGAGAGAAAATCGAACCTTTATTCCCCACATACAAAGAACAGGCAGTAGCAGGTTAAGGAGGAACCTGGAATGCGCTGTGGAGCTTGTACCTCCTTTGAGTTCAGTGCTTCTGGTTCAACAGTACAGCAAACCCAGCTTTAGGAGGCCTGTTTTGTGATCCTCATATCACAGTTACAGGCAAGACTCCTCCTTGATGGGGCTTATTATAATAAATCCATGTACCACTAATTGCTTTTGTAATTCAGAGAATACATTGATTTATTGTCTATAACTTTTAGTTTGAACATTGTCAATGTGAATCAAAATTCACATCCACTTTTATTCTGTCTGGCAATAAACAGATGAGGCTGTTCCATGAATAAAATACACGCATGGGCTTGCCTGAGAACAAAAGAGGAGTTAGTGATGGCGTTGGAATAAGAGTCTTGTTTTGTCAGAGAGCCAAGCTAAAATAAATTCTTGACACGTTGAAAGTCTTAACTATCTGCAGAGTAGAAAAAGCCCTTGTCTGCAACAGGCCATAAACCACTTGTTTGCTGCAGGATGACTGTTCACATGCAGATGGGGTGGACATCAGGGTGGGTGAAGAATGAGGAGCCTTGTCCTAGGAATATAGAAGGTCACGTCAGGTCAGGTGTGAGGTCTATGTAGTCTGGTCCTCTGACTCCAGCACTGGCTGAAGGAAAGAAAATGCCCAAGGAAGAGTGCAGGAACTTCCCTCAGGTTCGCTTCTGCTCTCAAGTTGTTTCAAACCCCATCAGGATTTCCTGAGCTGGATGTGGTTTCCACAAATCTAGTCTAACCCTCAGAAAATGTTGGGTTTTTTTCCTAAGAACTTGTCCTGTCTCCCCTTGAACTAAAGCAGATTTTTTCGTCTGCACTATCAAAAGTGGCAGATTTCGAAGTAATGGTGTGTTTACATGTGCAGATCCATTTTTCCAGTCTCATTTGGAGTAGAGTTCTGAAATGTCTAGTGGCATCATGAGCAAATTCATGACTGCAAATTCATGCTGTTCCCAGCAATAGCACTGGCTGACTGGTAGGCCATGGCAGAATGGCACACACTGTGCTTGGAGCAACGTAGGCATTGGAAATGTTGCTGAATGAGGGAGAAATGATCCATGCTTGCAGAGCTGTGCCTGTCTGTAGTAAATCACCCTCAATTCCACACTTCCAGGACCTTTCAGTTCCTGTAAACCAATTACCTGAATGCTTTAGCTCTTGATGTTTCCTTGCTACCAAATGGATAAAACCTTTGCCAGTTTAACATGGCAGGAACAAATATGTCTCTGGATGCAGCAGAGGAGAATAAAGGGTTTTTTTAGAGAAAGCAAAGTGTTCTGCGCTGGGGGAAGTGGAACAAAGCACATGATAATCAAACCGGAGGTGAATTCTAGGGCAGACAGAGAGTGTGGTCCTGTGTCTCAGAGGACGTGGGCTGCAGGGATCCTCAGTCCTGTACAGGTTCATCTTGCGGAGGCAGCACACGCAGAACAGCACATAGCCACAGTGTTCTGAGATGATGATGACGATGTTTAGCCTCCTTGACTTGGTTTTCTTCTTAAACTTGAGCTTGTGATTCTGAAGTAAAACCTGGCTAACAGACTTTGGGAAAGGAAAGGCACCCTGCATCCTGGGGGCGAAGGCTGAAGAGGCTGAATTAACCCTCATTTTTTTCACTTCTATAGGGAGAATGGGAGCTTTGACATAGTGGCAGGAAATCTTCTCAGTTGATCCTACACAGTCCTGTTTCCAAATCCCGCCATACAGCGTGCAAGCTGGAAAGTGGGAAAACCCTGTGCTCAGTAGAAATGGTCAGACTATGCTTGTGGAGATTCTCTCTCCAGCTTGTGACCATCTTCAGATTTCTGCTGCTGAATTTCTAGGTTTTCCTTCCCTCTAACCTCCCCAGGCATGGAGAAGCTATAGGTGTGCCATCAACATACAGAGAAGTGGCAGGATTCAATCAGGAATGTACAACTGCCTGCTCCTTGTTGGATGTCTTGTTCACATAGAGCTCCTGGGGCTGTCACCTGCCCGATTTTTAAAAACACATGTTAAATAACAAGACTATTTCTTCCCTTCTCTCTGGTTCCTAAAGGAGTGGCATCGGAGTTCAAGAGCAAGAAATGTATGCAAGTACTCTTATCTTTACAAATACCAGGTGTTAACAAATCTGCAGGTTTTCTCAAAATGTTGCGTTCTTCTCTGTTGTGGAAATGAGTCTTGACAAGAAGAACATGCTGAAGCCCACTGCAGTTATCTAGGCACCATTCAAATGCTGTGTGATCCCATCCCTAATTCCTCAGTTCATCTGCAGGGGCAGCTGCCTCTTACAGGCATGCAGCTCAGTACAGAATGTGGTCTCCCTCTTACTGTCCTCAAGTCATTCCCATAATCAGTCTGCTCAGAAACCCTTAAAAAAGTGTGGTCAGGGTCTCCCCACTGGTACAGTCTGAGTGTGTGGAGTTTGTGAGATTGAAAAACAGAAGAAAATGGCTTGTTCCAAGTCACAGAATCATAGAGTCGTTTGGGTTGGAAGAGACCTTCTAGATCTGACTATTCCCCCAGCACTGTCAGATCACCACTAAACCATGTCCCTCAGCACCACATCTCCACAACTTTGAAACCCTCCAGAAATGGGGACTCTACCACTGCCCTGGGCAGCCTGGGCCAGGCCTTGACAACCTTGGGGAAGAAATTGTTCCTCATGCCCAACCTAAACCTCTCCTGGTGCAACTTGAGGCTGTTTCCTCATGTCCTGTCGCTTGTTCCTTGGGAGAAGAGACCAACCCCACCTGGCTCCAACCTCCTTTCGGGCAGTTGTTGAGAGTGAGAAGGTCTCCCCTGAGCCTTCTTTTCTACAGGCTACACTTGCCACACTTGATAACTAAAGTGCCACGAGGGAGGATTTGCCAAGGGTCTCTTGGACAGGCAAATTTCAGCCACAGACTCAAGAAACTGTCAGTGTCTTCCTCATGTCCCAGCATGGCAAGGCCTGAGTCTCAAAAATACCAGGAATCCACAGCTTGCACACTCCATGGAGCTTGCAGGTGCTTTGCATCTCCTGCTTTTAAAAGTCGAAATAGATTCTGATATCTGCACAGAAGGGAGAGCTGTAGAGCTCACATGGCATCGAGTGGGCAGAAGTGAGTCAGATGTAAACGGCGGCCTTGGCACAGGTTCTGTCAGGCACTGAGCTTGACCCTGCGGGGTTTGTGGTTGTTGTGTGCAACCCCAGAGCTCCTCTGAAAATCCCTGCCTGATTTCTTGGCAGTTAACAAGAAGTACAGAGCAACAGAAAAAAACCCTCCTTCTAACCTGGCCAGGCTGCTCTCTTCCCTAACCCTGGTGTTTGCAGGCACCTCGTTGCATGTGTTTGCCTTGATTCAAAAGTCTGTGAAGGTGAGGAAATAAGTGGGTCTGGATTTCACACGACCTTTGGTGCTGGAGGAGGGAGAAGGGTGAGGAATGGGTCTGGTGGGAAGGTCTTTGGCTGTGCAGAGTTCAGTTTCTCCAGCTGTTTGATAATATGTGAAGTCAAGGGGAAAACTTCACAAATGCACCTGCTTTCAGAGTACCTGACTAAGTGGTATTGCTCTCCGTGAACTTTTGAAAATAAATTCCTTTCTTGTGAATGTCACCAAGCGCAATTTGACTCTGACTGGGCCTCAGTACACCTGGCATAGAGTGGCTCCTTGTGACTGCTCCTGGAGACAATGTGCTTCTCTAGTAAAGCAAATCAAGTCCTAATTGTAAACCTTCCAAAAGCTTTTTGGAGAGTCAAATTAGTCTCTTCATTGCCTCTCCAGGTCAAGCAGGAGGGAAGAAAAGAGTCAACACTGTGTTTGAGCCACTGGATCTGATCTTTAAGGTCTCTTCCAACCCAAACCATTCTATGATTCTGTGATCAACAGAAGTATGCTCTCCCTGAGCATGCTTCAGTAATCGTTGTACTTTGGCAATGCCTAGAAAATGCTGCTGGGATCAGGGCCTCCTGCTAAGGGCTGCGCTGCCCTTAAGTGCACAGCACGCAAGGGACACACAGATCAGAATGATCAGGCAAAAGATTTCTTCCGGTTCTCCGTATGTGGAGGTGATGCAGCCGGGAGGGAGGTGTCATACCTGAGTTCACGCTGAGAATTTGCATCAAGAGTTGGAGACTGAATGCAGATCTCCAAACTGGAAGCAAAATATTTCCTCTGTAAATCTACCTTCTCTTTGTGGTAGGTTGTCCTGAGCTCAGGTTGTGTCTCCTGTTGCTGTCAGGCACAGGGTTAACATATACCCACTGCTGGGTAAGAAGACGTCAATCATTCCAGTCCTGTGGATCTATTGTGGGCAGCCGCGTGAGCTCGTACAATGGCAGGCATCGCACGCAGAGGAAAAATGGCCAGTGCTCACAGGCTTAAAATCATGGATGCACGTTCACTTCTGATCTCTGATGGCTCAATGGCTACAAACCATGGCAATGCACAGAGATTAGCTTTGAATCCAAAGGTGCAGGGAATTACAGTCTCTTCATTACCGGCGTTTTACCTAATTATCGCTTTGTACAGCCTGTCCCAACTGAATTCCCATTATCCGTAAGTAAACACAGCAGGCGCTCACCCGCCTGGAAGCTGCGTGAGCCTCTGTGGCCAGAGCACTGCAGCTGTAAAGCCGCAGCGAGCTGAGCCCAGCTGGGTTGAACCAGGAGCTTTCCAGTGCCAACCCCCGCTGTACCTGCCAGACGTATCTGCTTCCTGCCTCCCGCCCTACACACAGAAATGCACCGCGGCCGCCTGCCCCTCCTTGCTCCCACACACGGAAACATGGGGGTTTACCATCTCAAAGCTAAAATCCCACTCCTGCCAGTGTGGAAATTCCTCTTTCTCCCCTGCTCAGCCTGCAGCACAGTGCACGACCTGCAGCTCCAGCCCCTCTGCACCCTGGGCTGTCTCCTGGCAGCGTCCCAGGGTTGTGTGACAGGACCTAACACTGCGGATCCCGCAGGCGCTAGTTCCAAGAGATGCTTCAACCGATGTAGAGATCAAGGTCTGGGCAGTACCTGATTCTCGTCTTTTCTCCAAAGGGAAGCAGTTAGATGCATATAAGATATCCCTGCTGTTTCCTTTCAGGGAAGAGCAGCATCCAGCATTCCGCAGTCCTTCTATTAGCATTCTCTCAGCTCTTCCTTTGGCACTTTTGACCTGTCCTGTTTCATCAGCTCTACTTATGTCATGTCCTGATTCTCTTTTATATTCAGACTCTCTCTCAGCTTTGTCCTATCAGCAGTTTCTAAGAGCTCCCTGCTGTTTTCTCCTTTGAGGTAATAATTCCCTATCTAACACTTTATATTGAGTCTTCTCTGTAGCAAAATTGCAGTTAAACTCTTGGAGACATCTGTAGAATGGGCAGAAATTTGGTTCCATGGTCATCTAATGATGTCAGTTGTGATCACGTCTGAGTTTATGTAGTTTAGTCCAGCCTATGTTAGAGCAAACGTCTCTAAAGCTTGATGAGAGATCTCTGTCCAGGAATCTTCTTAGAATTCCATCTCCACTGCCTGTGTTGTCAGCAACCAGACAGGCAGAGGACACCGTGTTTTATTTAAAGATGTAAGAGCCTTTAAATTCTCCTGCTTGACACAGCAAGGGTGTTTTGGTGGCTTCTGGTTGAGTTAACTGGCTTTTTGCTGCAGCTAACCCAAATCAGCTTGCAAAGGGTTCGGAAGGGTCTTCCTTTGTACTTTGGGAGGTACAAGAGAGGTTTAATAGGACACATTTTAAAGTTGCTTTGTTTTCATGATAAAAAAAAAAAAATAGATTTTGTCTAGATTGGAAAAAAACAACATATTTGGCAGAGAGAAAACCCATGAGTGCATGAGATGAACAGACGGTGAAATGTGGTGGTCACAGCAGGACTGTTACATAGGCATCTGGTTGGTGCTGAGTGACTTCTGGTGACTGCAGAAAGTGGAGCTGAGTCACCCAGTCGGCCCGTGTGCCAGATTTCCCCTGTCACAACTCTGCTATACCCATTCTCAACACCTTCTGGGCTCCCTTCTCACCAAGGAGACCATGCTAGCGTCTTCCCCAGTCCACATGGCTAGAAGCAACAAAGCCAGGTGCAAATGTGTCCTCCCTTTTCAGTGACCTCCCTATAACCCTGAGATCTCTACCTCCCTCTTCAGACTGGCACATCCAATTCACAACATGAAATTCTTGAGGTTTGCCTTGATGCTGCCTGAGCTGTCAGTCTCTACTGGAACATCAGACAGGATCTGAGCATAGGGAGCTCGCTGAAGGACTTACCACATGGTAAGGGTTTTATTCTCTGTATACCAAAGCAGAGGAAGGAATATGCAATTCACAGGATTGTTTAGGTTGGAAGGGACCTCTCAAGATCATCTAGTCCAACTCCTGTGCTCAAACAGGAGGTTTGAGCATGTTGTCCAGGGTCACATCCAGTTGGGATTTGAGTATCTCCATGGATGGAGACTCTACAACTTCTCTTGGTAACCTTGTTCCAGCGCTTGACCACAGTCAAAGTAAAAAAAACAACCCAGTAGTTTCTTGTGTTCAGATAGAATTTCCTGTTTACAATGTGTCCATTGCCTCTAGTCCCATCAGAACTGTCATACCAGCAGAAGGTAGATCTGGAAATGCCATCTTGATGGGAATTACTGTCAGCCATACCTTCTTCTACCTTCTCCTGAGTGCTGAGGCTTAACAAGAACAGTGATCTTCCATGATCTGGGATCTCATCCTCTGACTGCCATTTAACTAGTCCTCTAAAATGTCAACTCTGACCTTGATCTTTCATTTTCCGTCAGCACTACCCTTGAGCCTGGCTTTATGGCGATTCTCTTTACTCTTTCAGGAAGAGCTGGTGGACGGGTCATGGGAACAATGCAAGGTGGAGACACGGAGGATGATGTAAGTAACCATCCCATGTGCCTGTCAGGCTTCTCTGACAGCCATTTAGAATGACAGCCCTTTCCTCAGCTAGAGAAACGCCTTTTGACCTGCTGAATCATCATGCCCCAGGCTTGCTTCCCCTGCCTTTCCTCCATCTGACTGCTCTCTCATCTGCATAGACACATATTTTTCTATCTCTCTTTTGCTCCAGGGGTCTCTGTACAGTGGCCCATGCTCTAGGTTCAGCCTGCAGTGTATAACTAGTGGCACACAGGCTGCAAGAATGCTGCCTTGTTGAGCTGTTGAGGCAGACAGCTGGGAAGAGGCGATCAGGGCAGTGTAGCAGAAGTTAGATACGTGAACCTAAATCCCCAACATTGTTCTAAAAACCTTGGAACTCCTTGGAGCCCTCTCAGTGACCCGTACTCTCAATCCTTCAGTGCCCAGGTGACAGGACAGAGGTGAGAGCACAGCTGTGAGCTGTGCCCCTCAGGATCTGTCAAGGTTTAGGGTCAGGGCAGCCCACTACCTATAACAGACGCTCTCTGTTAACCCCCCTCCCTCCCTAAAGGGGAGCAGAAAAAGAATAAGGGAGAGAGACTTGTTGATTAGAAAAGGAAAGTAGAACAGCTTTAATGAAAATGGAAAAATAGTAATAATAGTAAAATGGAATATATACAAATATATATAAAACCAATATCAAACCCAAGCCTCCCTGATGGCAGTTACGTCACTGTCACCACTGATGCTGTGGAGCAGGCACCGGGAAAATCCCAGCCTGGACCCAGCGGCAGATGGGAACTGTGTTCAGAAGCTGGATTCTGGAACATTCAGATCAGGATCAAAGGCAGAATGGACAGAATCCTCCTTGGATTCCAGTCATTGGTACGAGGAAGAATCTGAGCAAGGGCTCTGAGCAAGAGCCCCCGAGCCAGGGCCCCCAGCAGCTCAAAATGGCGTCTCTGGGATGGAACACCCTGTTGGTCAGTTTAAGGGCACCCATCTGTCCGCTCCTCCCCTCAGGTGCAGCCTTTACTTTCTACACCCCTCAATCTGGTACACAAGATCCAGCAGTGGCCTTGGTCTGCATGCCAATCCCTGATACTGACTGTAAACATCAGGCGTTACCACTGCTAGAAGCAGACACGGCCTGCGAAAACAGGCTGCTAACTTCAGAAGGTGCCATTAGTTAAAGGAACTGAGCTGAAAAGTAAAAATCACTGAACAAAATTGTTCTATTTGAACTCAAACCAGGACAGGATCCCTGCCCTGCAAATGAAGCTGTCCCATGGCTTCTGGCTTTGGTTATGGCAGTGCCTAAACAGGTACACACTGAGCAGGTACAGCAGGCCGTGTGCTCTGGCCGTGGCCAACTGCTGTGCTCAGCCTTTGGCATGTTGAGAGCCACAGAAATGATCTGAGGGTGGAACCCCTCTGCTGGGAGGCCAAACTGAGAGAGTTGGGGTTGTTCAGCCTGGAGAAGTGAAGGCTCCAGGGAGACCTTCTTGTGGCCTTTCAGTACTTAAAGGGGCTGTCAGAAAGATGGGGACAGACTTTTTAGCAGGGCCTGTTGTGACAGGACAAGGAGTGCTGGTTTTAAACTAAAGGAGGGAGATTTAGACTGCAGAGAAGCCAGAAATGTTTTCTGCTGAGGGTGGTGAGACCCTGGCCCAGGTGTGCTCAGAGAGATGGTCAATGCCCCATCCTTGGAGACATTCCAGGTGAGGTTGGCCAGGGCTCTGAGCAACCTTCTCTGGTTGCAGATGTCCCTGCTCCCTGACTGGGGGTTGGACTCAGTGACCTTTAAAGATCCCTTCCCACCCAAACCAGTCTATGATTCTATGTGGGCAATATTTCTATGCTTTTGGGCGCTCATAAATGGCTACATCTGTACTAGAAAGCTGAAGCCAGCTGCTGTGATGTGGTTTGCATCCATATAGTAAGCTCTGCCCACCATGCCGAAAAGGTGTGGGCATCCAAACTGCCAGCCAGGAGCAGGGGGGCTATCCTGTTCCCCAGGTGACTCTGGAATATTATTTTGGAGAGTCTTGGTTGGCACAAGCCAAAACTGTGCTAGGAAGTAGTAGAATCATAGAATTGCTTTGGTTGGAAGAGACCTTTATGATCATCAAGTTATGGAGTTGAGAACAGGCCTCAGCCTGCCCAGGAGCTGTTTGCCCAGCCTCTGCCACTTGCTGGTGAGCCACATGGTGCCTGAGCTGTACCTGGCTTTGCTGCCTTCTTCCCTGCTCCAATTCTGGTTACTTTCTGTTTTCTTTCATGGTCTTGTACTGTATTTTTTTTTTCCTGCTCTGCCTCTGCTGCTCTCTCCACTCTGGTTCTCCAAGGGGAGACCTGCCCCAGCACGGCCAGGCACACGCAAGATCATCACCAAGGCACAGGTGGGTTTCCCCCCTGCAGGCAGTTTTCCTCCACTATGCCCTGATTCTTTGGTCTCGCAGTAGGTATCACTTTAAAGTCAAACACCCTGCAAGGTTTTTAATACCACAGATTCAGCATAAGTCAGGGAGTTAATTTTTGTCAGCGCCATGAAGTGAGGAAAGAGGTTTGCAATAAATTGAATGAAGCAGCAACTACTTAGCAAACTGGGGAGCTGCTGGTGGAGGCAGTGTGGGCTGTTAGCAACCTGAGGCAGCCGAGCTCTGGGGTTTGATTTTGGAAGGCCAGCAGCACAGCAGCCTGAGCTGGAACTAGACCTCTTGCCAAATCTACTGCTGTTCCCCAGAGTGAGTGTAAATCTAGATCTGCACCAGTCCAGACAAGCCACATTCCTCATAGCCCCACAGTGTGTGATGGTGCAGCGGGGGAAGCGGCTTGACGTCAGCCACTGGTGCTATCCTTTACTTCTGAGCAGGCAAAGGTGCCCTGCCATCCAAGAACTGAACTGGCCATGAATTCTGTTTGCTTTCCTGCAGGAGGACTCAGGGGATAGTGAGATTGACCTGGATGAAGATGAAGAGGAGGAGGATGATATGGAGGATGATAGCGTGGAAATCTCACCGAGCAAATCCAGCCACCGAGCAAGGAAGCCAGAGCCCCTGGAGGAAAGTGATAATGACTTCTGACCCTTTAGCGGCAGGACCAGGAGGCATCTGGAAATAGAAACTTTGGAGAGCCTGCAGGCCAGAAACTAATATCCTGCTGTTTGAAAAGTACTTGTCGGTATAAATTGAGAAGTCGGTAAATAATGTTCATTAAACTTGAAAATTAAACTTGAATTGCCAGTCTGAAAGCACAAGCAGTTTATCTGTAATGAGAATCACAGTAATGTGGAATGTGGCTATTTCCATAATTGCGTTAGGACTGGTCCTCGTGCGCTGCAGTGCCAAAAATCACACTCCAGTGAACACCATGTGCTTGATTTCCCTGCATTTTATTATGTCCAAACAGGTATTTTTCTGGCTTAATAAAACTGAATGAAAAGCTGCTTTGGGAACACACTTAAATTGATTTTAAATCTGGCTTGAAACTGTTTATCTTAAACATATCCTTTATTTAATCGAGGGCTTTCCTCCACAAAGAGCAGCACCAGTTGCACTAAGGGAGCATGAAACTAGTGAAGAGGTCCTCAAACACCACCTTTGGTGCAGCACCTCTTATTAGCATTTCAGCTGAGTCGGTGGGAGGGAATTGTTCTCAAGCTTCACTGGGCTGTGCTGGTGTGTTCTGAGGGCAGCTGTGAGAGTCTGCACTGGAACAAAATCCATGCAAAATTATCTCTTTGATTATACTGGTGCTTCTGGGGCGGACTGATCTTTAGGTGCTCAGATGGGCCACAGGGTAGACTTCTGTTCAGCAGGATGCTATTGGTGAAAGTGTGTTCAGGTGCAATCAAATCTAGTGTGTGGTATCGTTTCTTTTAGCTCTGCTTTAGTGTCACAGTTTGTCTTCACAGGAGCAGAAATCTGTGCTTGATGAGAAGAGTTCATTTTGGGATGTGTTCATCAGGGCAGGCAAGAGCCCAGGCTGATGTAAAATTAGGGAAGAGCAGGAAAAGTCCTTTCCTTTCTCCGCATCTGAACTCTAGAGTCAGATTCACCCCCTCTATTGCTGTGCTGAAGGAAGGACTACACGTGAGTTCCTTGAAAAACCAAGAGCTTTTTCATCTCTCCATGTCTCTGGCCCCAGGAATGGAACCGTCACACCTAGGACAGTTCCCCATCATCAGAGCTCAGAGCTTAAAATGTCACGTCAGGCTGGGACAAAGGTTTCCAGGTAAAAACAGCACAGTTTTTGTGTGTGGGTGCAGTGATGTGTTGGAACACACGTGGTCATACAGGCCTGAGCTGAACTGGGACACCTGGGACATCTGGGACACCTTTGCACCCTGCAAAGCTAATTGGCATTTTGCACCTCACTCCAAAGAAGACGGACGCAGCAAATGGTGTTCTTAGTGCTGGATGTCAACTGCGGAGCCATCAGGGTGGTCCTGTGACAGCCAGTGAGACTGTGCCTGTGCTCGCCTCATCCCTCTCCCAAGGGATGACAGAGTCCTGATTTTAGGGCCTGCTCTAAAACATTTTTCCATGTTATGCAGGGAATCTGTTCTGGTCCTCCCTGTGTGCTGAGATATATCTGACCCCCGAGAGAGATTTCCCACAAGATTCAGCCCAATCACCAGTCACGGTTTTCTGTTATTTCCTCTGTTGTAGGCTGAAATGGAGAGCTGACTCAACGCCTTATCAGCACAGAAACCTCTCCAGGAAGCACTGGCTGGGTCTCAGGACAGCTGTGGTTTCATTGCAGCTTCTTGTACCAGGCTGGAACAGCAGCACTGTTGGCAGCTTCCCCCAGCACCCGTGGAAATACACCCTCTGAGCACTCAAACATTCAGCTCAGGGATGTTTGTGTATCACAGACTTGTTGTAAGTTGGGAGAGACCTTCTAGATCATTGAGTCCAACCATTCCCCCAGCACTGCCAGGTCACCACTAAACCATGTCCCTCAGCACCACATCTCCACAGCTTTTCAATCCTCCAGACATGGGACTCCACCCCTGCCCTGGGCAGCCTGGGCCAGGCCTTGACAACCCTTGTGGGGAAGAAATTGTTCCTCATGTCCAACTTAAACCTCCCCTGGGGCAACTTGAGGCCGTTTTCTCTCATCCTGTTGCTTGTTCCTTGGGAGAAGAAACCAACCCCCACCTGGCGCCAACCTTCTTTCAGGGAACTGTGGAGAGTTTGAGGCTCCTTTTCTCCAGGCTGAACAACTCCAGGTCCCTCAGCCGCTCCTCACCAGACTTGTGCTCTAGGCCCTTCCCCAGCTTTGCTACCCTTCTCTGGACATGCGCCAGCCCCTCAAAGTCCTTACGGGAGTGAGGGGCCCAAAACTGAGCCTGGTGTTTGTAGTATAGTTACTTACATCCGTATGTGGACAGAATGATTAAATATATTTCAAATTTTTGTTAAGCCCCTATTTTCTGGAGCTCGAGGGCGTAGGAGCCGGCTTGGAGTTGTTGATCACTCTCGCCGTTGGTGTTTCAGGTAATGCTTCAGGTTACAGTTAGGCACAGGCTTTGGGCAAAGCTGAATCTGAGCCTCCGTCTGCCCAGAAATGATGGTGAAAGAGGTAGGGCTTCAATTGCTTTTAAAGCATTGCTGGAGAGCATGTTCCAGCCCCTGACACCTCATGGAAAGGCCACGAGCCCTCTTGTCACACCCATACAAGGGTGTGGGGTTTCCAGCCAGGGCAGTGGAGCACACCGCACCCCAAATGTATGTAATGAGCCACAGCCAGGAGAGGAAGACGGCACAAGGCATCTTCTCAGTAGGAACCAGTTTATTTCCCGGTATGTACACACTGCACAGCTCAGCCCCGCGTTTCTCCAGGATCAGCCTGCACTGGTCCCTGAAGGAGTCGCTCACTGCCCTGAGCACAGCACCAGCATGCCTCAGTGTGGGCTCTGATGGAGTGGGGAGAGGCGCCAGTGGCTGGAGGGGCTCTGTGGGGGTTGTATAGTTTGGCTACTGGTCCACCTGCAAACCTCTCACCTTCTGGAGAGTCTCTGGGTCTCTGCCAAGGCATCACCTGGCACCTCTGCTTTCAGCAGCCACCTGCCTAGGGATGGACCCTGCCCACAGCTGGGATGTGGAGAAGACATCCCAAGGCCACGTGACACCGATGACAACAGCAGGAGACCCAAGAAGTCCAGCCTGGACTCAAGCAGCAAAGCTTTGTGCTAAGGCAGTGCCAGCCTAGCATCAAGACACGTTTGCTGGAGATGGTCCGCCCACGTGCATGGCTGTCCACTCCTCCTCCCGTTATCCTGAGGGCTCTTTATTTCCCAGGACCCTTCTAGAAATTCCTTTGCTACCTCTGCTGCCTGTCTCTGATAGAGGACAGCACTACCAGACACTTCAGGCGTGCTTGGCAAGTGCCAGCATGTTACTGAGGGCACAGCAAACAGCACAGGTTGCTCTCACTGCTGAGGACCCTGCTCTGAAACACCCACGCCCAAAGCACCGCTCTCATCTGAACAGGGAAACAGCGAAGCCTCTCATCTCGCTTGGTTTCAAGGGGAGCCTGCAGGACCGGGTTGTGTTTAGGCAGGTGAGAAGGAGCTGCTGTGAATGCTGCCCAGGTTTCACCCGCTTCTCTCAGGATCACTGCCAGAAGCAGACAGAGCAGAGCCCTGGAGCCCTGGCTGGGAGGCTGCAATGTCTGCCCACAGCGACTCGAGTTGGAATGAGAGCTCAGCTCCAAGGTGGTCAGGTCTGGGGCAGAGTCTGAGCACAGCACTGTGCCCCGTGGAGATCACAGGTGGGGTCACTGCTGCCGGCGGTGGCAGGTAAGTCACCTACCAAAATAAGAAGGGCTGGTGACGTGTGGGATCTGCCCCCTCCTCCTTCCTTTTTGCATTTCACCCATTCCTTGAAGCTCCCCCAGGGCCTGGATGAGCAGGGGCATGGGCAAAAATCCCTCAGCTTTCAACACTAGTGAGCCTTGACCCTCCTGCACTGCTGGTCCCGAAGCCCGAGGTTCTCCTGGGCTGAGTGAGGTTGCTCAGGAGCTCCTCTTGCCCCAGCTCTCCTCCCTGAGATGGTTGAGCAGAGAGCCGAGCAGCTCCCTGTGGAGATGCACTGGACAGAAGGACCCATCGGGCCACCTCCTCACACGTCCACGATGCAGTCGGGTGAGTTTGTCCGGATGGCGTCAGAGATCATCTTGGCTCCTGACTGGCCGATGCGATTCCCTTGCAGGCTGGGGGCAAAGAAAAGAGCAGTTCAGGCTTGGACATGAGGCAGAGCAGGATCCTCAGTGGGTACAAGAGATGCTCCCCAACTTTGCACCAGAATCGTCTGCGCCCTCACCGCGCCATCCAGGATGTCTTGCTGGGACCCCAGTCACAGGAGACTCTGGGTTTGAGGGCCCAGAGGCAGCCAGGTGAGAAGCTGGAGAAAGCCCCTGGGGAACTGCAGGTATGAGCAAGCCCATCCCTGTGATGTTTTGCAGCACAGAGTCATAGACTGGTTTGGATGGGAGGAGACCTTTAACTGTCATCTTGCCCGACTCCCTAGCAGGGAGGAGGTACATCTGCAACTAGAGCAGGTTGCTCAGGGCCCTGGCCAACCTCACCTGAAATGTTTCCAGGGATGGGGCATCGACCACCTCTCTGGGCAACCTGGGCCAAGTTCTCACCACCCCCATTTAAAAACATTTCTTCCTTCTATCCAGTCTAAATCTCCCTCTTTAAAATCATTTGGCTTCTGAGGTGGTTCTTTGCCACAGAGGCATCCCCAGAGAGGAGCTGTGGGGTCTGGAGCTGTGTGGGTATGGCGGCTGTCACAGCATAAGGAGCACAGGGCTCCCTTCTCGCTGCTTCATCAGGGAGATCCCTGTAGAGCAGCTGGGAACAGGCAGTGCCAGTGGTGGGAAAGGTCCCTTGATGGTTTCCATGGTTTCCCCTGTCCCTACCTTACCATCCAGCACAGTGGCCACTTACTTAACATAGGTGAGGCCATGATTGCCCTTCAGAGCGGTGGCGATGCAGATGGCTCCGTCCATGCCCAGGGAGTTTTCCTGCAGGCTGCAGGAGGCAAGAAGGTCAGAAAGCACTGGCGGGGGAGACATGGCCACCCAGAGGGAATGCATGATGTGAGCATGGGCATTGGGAGAAGCCACCAGCTCGGGTGTGCCCCTCTGGGAGCTGCTGACCTGGCCGTTCCCTTGCTGCTCCCTTCCAGGAAGGTCTGGAAAGGCTCGCTCTGGCTCACCGTGGGGAGCAGGATACTTACTTGAGCTGGCGGAGGCTGCTGTTCACCTTCAGCGCATTGGCCATTGCCTTGGCCCCTCCCACGCCGATGGAGTTCCCCCGCAAGCTGTGAAGAAAGGCAGGTGGTGAGGAAGGACAGCCCAGGATGGCCCCATGCTCTCCATGGGACAGAGGAGGAGATGGGAGAGTGGCCCCATGCTGATGAGTCTTCAAGACAGGTGAGCCAAGTCTGGTAGGACGTGGTGCAAGGTGGAAGCACTGCTGAGCTAAGGACCAAGGTCTCAGACAGCCACAGGGAGCGCTGTCACAGCCATGGGGACTTGGTGATCCCGCTGACCACTTACTCCAGGATCTTCAGGCTCTTATTGACCATCAAGGCTTCTGCCAGGGCTTGGGCACCAGCTGTGCCAACTGAAGCTACCTGCAGGCTGCAAGAGAATAAGGACCCTTTGGTGCATGTCATGAGGTGGCCATGGTATGCTAATTAGATAAGCTAATTAGACAGGCTGTGATGCCAGGGCCCCAACACAGCCTGGATACTCACTGGAGATCTATCAGGGTTGTGTTGACCTTCAGTGCAGCAGAGAGGGCAGCCATTCCCTCATCTCCAATGGCATTCTCCTGCAAGCTAAGACACACAAGTGCTTCATCTGCCCATGACCTGAGCACCCGGGAGAAGGGAGAAGGGCAGTGAGGGGCCGCGAGCGGAGGGCACAGTGTGCCAGGCTTTCCCAAATGACTTGGGGCTGGCCCTCAGGCCACCATGCTCTTACAGCATCCCCAGCCAGGGACATGCATCAGGGACACAGGGTGGACTGGAGCGCATCAAGGAGGCAGCAGGCAAAGCCACCGCCCCTGGAGCAGCGTGAAGGCAAAGTCATTGGGCAGGAACCAGCTGGAAGACACTGCCCAGGACCCCCCTACCCATGTCCCCACTTACTCAAGGCTGGCCAGGCTGCTGTTGGACTGTAGTGCTTGTGCCAGGGCCATGGCAGTTTTTGCCTGGATGAAGTTCCACTGCAAGCTGCCAACAGGAGAGAACAGGAGGTGAGGTTTGGGACTATGAGGATGCCCTGATCCTTGCCGGCTCAGCACCCATCCACTCTCAACCAGTGTGGTGGAGGCTGAGAGGTGACCCCTGTGTAAGACCCCATGGGTCCACCCAGGATGGCACAGCCCACCTCTCCCATGGAAGGGCGACCCAGGGAAGCCACTCTTACAGCCTGAAGGGGTGAGGCCTGGGAGCACTGTCCCTGCCCTGCGTCCGCACAAGGGGCTTCAGACTAAGCCAGGTCCAAGGGGAAACTCACTGGAGAGACGTGAGCGCCCGGTTCTCCTTCATGGCTAAAGCGATGGCCTTGCCGCCTTCATCGTACAGCAGGTTCGCCGCTAAGCTAGAGGCAGGGAACAGAGGACGCCAGTCACACACACGAGAGTTTAGGATACCTCCAGCTACACAATGCAGGAGCGTGGGTGCCCTCCTGGAACCAGTGAGACTTACTCCAGCTTCCTGAGGGTGCTGTTGGTACGCAGGGCGCGGGCAATGGCAGGACCCCCATCTTTGCTGATGGAGTTCTCCCGCAGGCTGGGGAAAGACATGGGGCTGGAGAGGAGCTGCCATGGCAGGACATCATCTGCTCCCCCACAGCCCTCTTGCTCCCTGCTCTGGGGCTGAGACCACCTAGTGCAACTGTCAGTCTGACTTGCAGAGAATCATAGAATCATGGACTGGTTTGGGTGGGAAGGGACCGTTAAAGTCCATATCGCCCAATCACCCCCCGCAGTGAGCAGGGACATCTGCAACTAGAACAGGTTGCTCAGAGCCCTGGCCAACCTCACCTGGAATGTCTCCAGGGCTGAGGCATTGACCATCTCTCTGGGCACACCTGGGCCAGGATTGCACCACCACTATTTTAAAACATTTCTGGCTTCTCTCCAGTCTAAATCTCCCTCCTTTAGTTTAAAACCAGCACTCCTTGTCCTGTCAAAATAAGCCCTGCTAAAAAGTCTGTCCCCATCTTTCTGACAGGCCCCTTTAAGTACTGAAAAGCCACGAGAAGGTCTCCCCAGAGTGGAGCCTTCTCTTCTCCAGGCTGAACAACCCCAACTCTCTCAGCCTGGCCTCCCAGCAGAGGGGTTCCACCCTCGGATCATTTCTGTGGCCTCCTCTGGACCTACTCCAGCATCTCCATCAGCATCTCCATTCCCAAAAGCAGCTGCATCTTCATTCTCTGTATCTGCACCTTCTTTCTCTGCATCTCCATTCCCTGTGCATCCTACATCTGTAGGCACCAAAATTCCAGGCTTTTTTCCAGCCTGTCCATGCTGCCATCATCTCACTGCAAGATGTGGCTGAACAGATAGTGTCCCAAGGGGACAAAGCTAAGAGTAGAGAGAAGATGCTCACAGCGGGAGGAGGGACAGATGCTGCCTTTAGCATCCCAGAGCACTTGTGGGAACAACCAGGCATAAAGAAAAGTTCTCACATCCTGTGTCCTGGCAGCAGCTTTTGGCCAGGGTGGCTGGAGGGACCATCACTTACTTGAGGTTGATGAGACCCTTGTTGGAGCAGAGCGCAGCTGTCAGCGCGGTGACCCCAGCACTGCTGATGGAGTTGCTCTGGAGACTGAAACAAACAGAGGAAGGCCCGAGGGGCCAGTGTTGGCATCACAGGTAGACTGGGGGTCATGTTTGCAGTGAAAAGTTCGTTTTCCTGAGAAATGGGCATCTCCCAGCCACAGGGGACAGAGGGAGCCCAGGCTAAACAATCAGCTTCAGGAACAGCCAGACCAGGATCAGCATCGGCACTTTGGGGCAGCCGTGTCCCCAGCTGCCTGTCACCATGACTGCCAGCTCAGGTGGGAATGTGGTTCCTGCAGGTTTGGGGTCTTTGTCATGCCATGAGAAGCCAGTGATGGACCTGGGGCACAGTTGCTCATCCCCAGGAGCCATCAGCCCTCTGCTCTGGCTGGGTGGGAGGAGCAGTCCTCACTGGCTGTCCTTCCCAAGAGGGATGAAGGTCACACCATCCCACCCTGACTCTGCCAGGCCTCAACCCATCGCCTTCCTCGTTAGCCAATTCTCATCACTTTTGAGAGAGAGACGGCTCAAAGCTACTGGTATCCTTCAGAAGAAGAAAAAAAAAACAAAATACAAAAAGAACCCCACATCTGGGTTGGAGATTAATGCCTTCAGTGCCCCTTGGTGAAGTAAAGGGCCAGCGCAGCCTGTGGCTGCTGCATGGTGCTCCAGGGGAGGGAGCCTGGAGAGCATGGGAAGTGTGGCTGGAGTGAGGAGGCTGGGCTGGGCTCTGCTGGGCAAGCAGGAGATGAGGCATGGAAAAGGCACTTACTCGAGGCTCTGCAGGCTGTGGTTCACCTTCAGAGCTTCAGCCAAAGCAACTGAGCCATTGTCTCCTACAGAGTTGCTAGAGAGTCTAAGACACAAGACCAGGCGTTAGTGATCAGCTTAGATCTGCCAGCAAGGATCTCCCCCAGGGTCCTTCTCCTCCAGCGATAAGCATGACCTTGCTGTGGTCTCATTCCCAACATACGTACACTTCTCTTCTTGTACGTTGGATTTGAGCTAAAGTAGCTTTTAACGTCTCCATAGGGCCTGGAGACCTGCTGCCTGTCTCTGCTGGAGGAAGGACTTGGCCTCTCAGTTCTTTACGAGGCTCAAGGAGATATGGAAAGCATCCGAAAGCAGCGCTGAGATCCATGCCCGCCTTCACCCACACCAACCCCCTTGCACAAAGCAGAGTCCCTCCTGCCTGCAGTCCCCTGCCCACCACTCCTGCCCACAGATCCCGGGGGGACATGGCGCTGGCATCACCGTCCCTCCGCCTTGTGCCGCTCTTACATCAGCTCCTTCAGGCTGCGGTTCTGCTTCAGCGCCTCTGCTATTTTCCGGGCACCAAGGGCTCCGATGGCATTTTTCTGCAGGCTGCAAAGGTGAAGAAGGCACCCGTGAATATCAGGTGCCACCTCCCCATCAGTGGCACCTCAGTCTGCTGGGTGGCTGGCAGGGGGGAGGGCAAGCCCCTGTCACTCACTGGAGGGTCATCAGCTTGTGATTGGTGAACAGGGCCTCGGCCAGGAAGGTGGCGCCATCCTCCTTGATGGTGTTGTGCTGCAGGCTGCGAGGAGAGAGGACCAAGGCTGTGTGTAGCTACTTCTGCAGTAGGGCAACAGGCTGTGTAGAGTGGTGCACCCTGCCCCAGCATTTGCTTGCCCCCATCCCTGGTGTGAGAAATGCATCCTGCCCTCAGCATCCCTGCCCAGGGTTCTCCCTTTCTCCTCCCCTTTGAGAGACGCCTCCTTCCATGCACCATACCCTGTGAGCTCCTGCACAAGAGATGGACTGGACCTCGACCTGGACCTCAGTCTGGACACACTGAAGCTGAGAGGCAAGAGAATCCCAACATCCCTGGCCCTGGTCACTGTGCCTCTGACAGTTGCACTCGTGCTCGCTGCCCAGCACAACCAAGCTGTGCACAGGGTCTCCCCACTTGCTGGCCCTCAAGTTGAGGAAAACCTCAATGAGACAGGAGAGAGATGGAGAGATCCTGGGGATCTGCTTCCAGAGGTGCTGTAGAAGTTGAGACTTACTTCAAGGAGAGCAGAATTTGATTTTTTTTCAGTGCATCAGCCAGTGCTTTTGCTCCAGTGGGGCCAATGGAGTTGCTCCGCAGGCTGGAGTGAGATGGGCAGAAAAGCCAAGGTTAGCAAAGCCAGGGTGGCACGTGCCCAGTTTAAGCCAAATGCCTCCACATGGCACAATCTCAGGTGTTGCTGAGGTGGGACATCAGGCCGGCAGTTTGCAAGAGTAACATTCACCTCTTGAGCGGTGGTGGCTTTGGTGGCTGGAGACCCTCCCCAGCTCAGTCAGGCTGGTGAGATCCAGTCCCACCGCAGCCACAAGAGTGGTTCCCAGTGGGTAACACGTGTATGGCAGGAGCTGGTAAAGGGGGAACACTTACTCCAGCACTGTCAGGCTCCTGTTCACCATCAGCGACCTGGCCAGCGCTTTGGTGCCTTTATTGCTGATCTGATTTTCTGCCAAGCTGCCCAGAAAAAGAAAAATTGGGTGTTTTTCAGGGGGAGAAAGAAACTTTTGCAGGCCCTGCCATGACCCAGGATGAAGCTGGGCTGGGAGAGCAGAGGAAAGCCATGGGAAGCATTTAGTTCAAGGTACAACTATGCAAATGGTGCATGCTCTGAGGTCTGCTCTCCTGGGGTGGACACCAGGTGGGAGATTGCAAGGACAAGGTGGAATGGGAGTTTCTAGACTTAAAGTTCATTTGTGTCATGTAAAGGGAGCTTGGATTGCAGCATGGGGGATGCTACGTGCAGCCATGAAGAAGGGCAGGGAGGCAGGGAAAGTGGGGACCTGTCTGTCTGGGATGAGACACCTCCCTGCACTGGAGTTGGGAGCACGTCCTCTCCATACATCAGATGCTCTACATGGAGCCTCAGGTGTCCAGCAAACAGCTGTGACCTTGGGAAGCAGTTTGTTGGGATAACCCATGGATTTCTAGAGGGTTTTTTAGGAGCAACGAGGAGGCAGTGGTCTCAGGGAGGCTGGGTGACACAGCCTGCCCAGCCACCATGAGGACACAGTGGGTAAGGTCACCATGTCTGGGTGCAGGACATCATGCGGGGCTGTCCTTGTCACCAGGCATCCTGGGGGTCCAGTGGGAGAGATGTTCCTGGAGGACCCTCACCCTGGTATTGAGGTGCCCTCAGCTCTGCTCTGCATCCCCAGGAACATCTGCCCTGAGCCAGGTCCTACCTGAGCTTCTGGATCTGGCAGTCCTTCACACTCAACACACTGCCCAGCAGCTCCATCACATTGTCTTTAAACTGGTTATTGTCCAGCCTGGAGAAAATACAAGGAAAGGGCAAAAGCAAGCGTTTGGAGAACAAAGTGGAGAAAGGACTACCCTCCCATGACATCTGCCCATCACAGGTGGAAAAACTTGAGCACAGAAGCAGAGCTGACCCAGTGCCATCCCCAGGGCAGCTCTCTGCTGACGGACAGTGTCAGTGGCCCATGTCTCCTGCAGGCGCCCTGGATTTTGAGTCACAGCTCAGCGTCCCTGCTTGCTTCTCCTGGTGCAACCCCACCAGCACTCACCTGAGGTTGTGGCAAAAGAGGAGCTGGGAGAGCAGGCTCTTACAGATGTTGTAAGTGAGGCAGTTGGAGAGGTTTGTCTCCTCCATGCAGACGTCGGAGACCTGCAGGAGATAAGCCAGGGCAGAGCAGTTCATGGGGGTGAGCATCCCGGCCAAGCTCTCATTCTTCATTGCTTCCTCCACAGTCTTGGCGATCTCTGTGTGCTGAATTTCATACAAGCAGTGCATGGTGTTCACTGTCCGTGAGGAGATGACGTAGTTGGTGTTCAGGCAGCCCTGCAGGAAGCTGATCGCTTGGCTCCTGAAGCTGTTGTGCTCATCCTTCATCAGCAACCACCCAGAGAGCAGCTTGTTCACCTGCGGGGAGAGAAGCCCACAGAGAAAACGCACAAAGATGTCCAGATGCCTGTCCTCTGCCTGCAGTGACCTCTGAACAGCACTCTTGAAGTGGTTGAGGAAACCCAACTTGGGCCAGGACATCCCGCTTTCGGTGAAGAGGTCGAATATTGCCCGCTTCGCAGCCATGTAGTAATAAAGAGCAGCTAGAAACTCCTGTATGGTCAGATGGGAGAAGTAGTAGGCTGTGAAGGACTGCACCTCTTCTTTGAGCAAGAGTCGACTGCACAAGCTGCTCTGCAGCAAGGAGAGGTCAATGCCATAGGACTTCATATCCTGCTCGTAAAACACGTATTTCTTTTTGAGCAGCCCATAGAAGGCCAGTCTGCCCAGGCTGCCCACAATCTTCTTGCTGTTGTTCACAGCCTGCTCGATCCTGAGGGTTTCTCTTGGCTTTTCCAGCCAGCTGCTGCTTAGAGCCATTTTAAAATAATAGGAGTAGATTTCCGAGAGGGTCCTGGGGACAGCAGTTCCTTCTCGGGATTGATCAGTGCTATTATTTAGGTAATAACCGATTGAGGAGCCAGAAATCTGGCAAAAGCCAGGAATGGTGCACATGACCTGTAATGACCTGTTAGCCCTGATGTGATGCAGGACTCGGCCAGATAGGTCTCTGTTATCAAGGAACATCTGATCCAAGAAGTGCTTCATCTCTGCAGCTCCAAAACCTCTTATTTCCGTCATCCGGTCAACAAGCCCGCCGGGTATCTGGCTGGCTGCTGTTGGCCGTGATGTGATCCAAATAGAAGCCTCCTGCAGCAGGTTGCCACGTACAATGTTGGTGATCAGGTTGTCCACTTGGATCTCCTTTTTGGGATCAATGCATACTACCGTGTTGGAAAAATCCAAAGGAGTCTTGAACTCATCCAGGCCGTCAAGGATCAGGAGGGTCCTGGCAGCTCCTGACAAGATGCAGTTCGGCTCAGTGATGTGAGGGAACACTGAGCAGATGAGTCTCTCAGCAGAGAGCTTCTCGTAGTTGTTGAGCTCCCGGAAGGTGAGGGGCAGCACAAAGATGATGTCCCTGTTGATCTCTCCCTTTACCCAGGTGTCAACAAACAGCTTGACCAGTGTGCTTTTGCCAATCCCGGCCACTCCGACGGTGACAGAGATCCGAGGTGGGATGCTGACCTTGGAGAGAGGCAGAAAAAGCTTCTCCAGAGGGATGCTCTTGGATACATTTGGTAGACCTTTGGTAACTTCAATCTGCAGGATGTCATGTTCCTTCTGCTGGATATCGGTCAAACCTTCCACCAGCAGCAAGTTCGTGAGTCGCTGGAGGGGACCCGTCTCCAAGCCATTCCCATAGTGTCTTAGGAGGCTCTCCAGGTGCTTCTGCACCATGGGTTCTGCACAGAGAGAAATGGTGCAGGAGGGTAAGGAGAAGGAGTGACCACACGTGCAAGTGAGAGACACTGCTGCACTTTTCTACCACACCCTCGCAGACAGGCCACTGCACAGAGCCTTTGCATCCAGGCAGGAAGGTACCTCCCAGGACCTAGAGGGCATTAGTGGGCTTAAATGGCCCTGACCGGATTCATCTATTAGTTCAGGAGCCCATTTAAGCTCAGCCCTGGACCTTCATCACTTGTCTAAGCTATGTTGTAGGAGCACTTGTCTACAGCGCCATCACACCTGTGCCTGCTGTGGACCTTGTTGATATGGACGTTGATCTTGAACCTCATTGCTCTGCACTTGCTTGGTGACCACTGGACTGTGTCTGAACCAGGTTGCCCACGCTGGACCTGATCCTGACCTCTGGATTGACTTCCTGACTGGACCTCAGGCCTGCCTCCTCTCCATGAATTTGTCTGATGAGTTGGACTCTTGGCTGAACATGATGACCATCTCTGGACCTGTCCTGCTCACCTGGCTCAGGTACCACAGCCCCTGGTACAGTGGATTTAAACCCTCCAGCAAAGGCTGGACAGGCAGAGGATGGTTCTGCGAGAGATTCAGAGCAAACACCAGCCAAGGTTGGAGCTTTCCAACCAGGAAGGAAACCAGGAAAACCTCTCCTAGCAAGAGGATTGCAAGGAGAGCCTGAAGTTGGGACAGGTACCAACAGATGGGGTCAGGGATGCCCAATGGTCCTCGTGCTGCCGTTCTCTTGTTCCCAGCCTTGCTGTTGGGAGCGACTGGTGTGACCTGGACACTGAGGACATTAAAGACTCCTCAGGCTGCCTAGAGAGGTTTGCTGAGGGCAGCGAGGGGCCTGGAGGAAGGTCCCTCAGACCTCATAAAGAGCCCTTGTCACTCTCTGGCTGTGTCCCTCCCCAGCAGATACCCTGAGATGGCACCATCACTTGCATGGACACTCCCAGAGCTGCCCAGCTCTGTGCACATCTGTGCACATCTGTGCACAAAAGCAAGTGCCTTTGGCCAGGACATGTGTGCAGACACCCCTCATTGGGTTCGGAGTGAGCTGCCTACCATAGACAGTGATGTGAAGGTAGAGCTGGGAATTGGTGGTCTCGATGAAGGTCTGAAGGGACTGGGAGGCGTAGCTGCCTTTGCCAGCCAGGACGTCCACCACTGCCCTCACCTGCTTGGGCAGGGAGCTCGCCTCCTGCGCCCAGCTGGCCTCCTCCGCTGTGAGGAGGTCTAGCCTCCTCAGGTAGCAGATGATCTCCTCCAGGAACTGCGGCGAGATGGTCCTCACCAGCTGTTTGCTGTAGCGATTGATCCAAGCCTCTGAGGGAGAGGAAAGCAGCAGAGTTGGGTCTTGAACAAGCCCTGGGTACGTTGCTCAGGGGTGATGGGGAAAGGCAGCAGTGGAGCACCCTATCTGCTCTGAAGGTATCAGAGGGTAAACTAGAGCCCTCCAGAGTGACCTGCCAAAGTCCTCCTTGAGATGATGCCATCCCAAAGCTGTGACAGGCTGTTTTGTTAGGAGCTGCTTGGTCAAGGCAGCAGCTACCAAAATTGGAGTCAAAAAAATGAAAAAACACAATCATGAAATTACATTTCCTCCTGGAAATCAAGCCCCTGTGGAGATAAAAATCTGAGCAAGATCAGTTGCCTTCAGAGACAGCTCTTGCCCCTGTCCAAGCTGTTGGACTAGGAACCACTGTTAACCCTCATGCTTCAGTGCCCCATCTTGTCCCATTTTTGAATCCAGAACTCCACCAAGATGATGGATCTCTGGCTGCCCAGCCACCACTCACCTTCCATCAGAGGCCTCCTGTGACATAGGTGATCCCTGAGAGAGGAGCACTACGCTGGCAGCAGCTTGGCCATCCCATGGATCATCCTGTGTCCTCTTGGCCGGTTCACAGCATCAGTTGCGGCTCCTCAGGCTTTACCCATGTTCCTGGTGGAAAAAGAGGAAAAGCATCAGGAGTAGTGTGGGAGGGAGCCCACCTTGAGCTAATGTGGAGCTGACTGTGGCTGAGCCAAGGGTCTATTTGTTAGCTTTTGGCTAAGACCAGCATCCCCAGTGCTGTGGACCTGGCAGGGGCAGAGTCAGGGCCATCATGCTGCAGCATCTTTGCTCAGACCTCATGTGCCACAGACTTGCTGCCTTCACCACCACCACTTATGCCAGAGCCTTCCTCGGGCAGCGTGATTGCATTAATTGCCCTGATGATGCCCCTGTGCTATCCACAGGTCACCTGGAGATCACCCGAGTGCCACCACTGTCACCAGAGAGTCAGCAGCAGAGAGAGTCGCTCTGCGTTTCCCTTCTTTGTGTTGTGAAGGAAGCTGTGAGGCCACAGACAGAGAGACTAACAGCTTGTTTTGGTTTTGAACCCACCTCGCCACCGTCCAGAGCCTCCGTCAGGGCTTGCTGAGCGTGGCCAACACCACATCCTGTTGTAGAGCTCTGCAGATGCTCCACTTTCAGCAGCGCTGGTGAATCACCACCCGGAGGAGCATCTACCTGCTCCCTCCCCCTTGGCCGCTGCCAAACCACGCTGAGGGTTTAGCGTTTCATTTTTAACAAGTGTATCTGCTCACTGAGTCCAATTCCTGCTTGAGCAGAGGTGGAGAGGGAGATGACTCCACACCTGAGAGTGCTCCCAGCTTCAACTCTGTTAGCAGATGGCACTATGCTGTGGCCTCTCCACCAGCCCCGAAGTCATCCCCAGGAGCTGTTTGTGTCCATGTGGGAACTTCTCAGCTCCAGGAGCTGTCTGATCACAACAGCAATGCAAACACAATCCTGTGTCCTGACATGGAGTCCTTTCCTCACCTCCGACTGGCCTACAGGGTGCTCTAGATCCACACGACCACCTCCATGAGTGCCCATCAAAGGCACGGCAAGGAGGTCCTTGCCTGCAGGCAGAGCTGACTTTGCCCAAACATGCCCCTGAGTGTGACGTGGGCACTGTGGGGGCTTTGGTGCAGCTTTACCAACAGGCACAGGTAACGCTCGCTTTCTTTGGTCAAATTCAACCTCTTCCAGGGAGAAAGCACAGATGGAGCTTGACCAGGGAAACTTGGTAGAGTTTTTGTTTCAAGGTTAAGGTGCCTGGAACATCTTCTTTGCAGACTCTTCTGTTCATTCTGTGAATCCTGGGTTCAGTTTTGGGCCCCTCACTCCAAGAAGGACATTGAGGGGCTGCAACGTGTCCAGAGAAGGGCAGCAAAGCTGGGGAAGGGTCTAGAGCACAAGTCTGGTGAGGAGCGGCTGAAGGACCTGGGGTTGTTCAGACTGGAGAAAAGGAGGCTCAGGGGAGACCTCCTCACTCTCCACAACTCCCTGAAAGGAGGTTGGAGCCAGGTGAGATCGGTCTCTTCTCCCAAGGAACAAGCGACAGGACAAGAGGAAATGGACATGAGGAGAAATGTCTTCCCCCACAAGGATTGTGAAGGTCTGGCCCAGGCTGCCCAGGGCAGGGGTGGAGTCCCCATCCCTGGGGGTTGAAAAACTGTGGAGATGTGGTGCTAAAGGACATGGTTTAGTGGTGACCTGGCAGTGCTGGGGGAATAGTTGGACTTGATGATCTTGAAAGTTGCTTCCAATCAGAATGATGCTATGATTCTATGATTCTCCTGCCAGCAGATCTATGCTGAGGTTTATTTCTCCAAAGAATGCAAGGGCTCAGCAATCAGCAGAAGCCCAGCTGTGTGGACAGTGGCCAGGCTGCAGGATGAAGGACCAGGAACAGCATTTCCCAGAGCTGAGATCCCAGTGGCTGGATCTTTCATCAAGACCCCTTTGCAGCATGTCCTATGGAGCGAGGCAAGGTCCGAGCGGCACTGGATGACAAAGCACCAGCCCACCACCACCTGTCCAGATGGCTTCACACACGACTTGGACAAGCGCTTATAGGGGTAGGGGGTGCTGTCGTAGTTGGGTCTGAACCCACAGCCTTGCTCTTCAGCAGGGAAACCAGGGCCCTTCTGCTCTTCCTCAGCTGCCCTGCTCTGCCCCTCTGGTTTCAGAGATAGCAGATGTCTACACCCTCCATGGCAGCGATGGTGGCCCCAGCACACAGCCGCCTTCTCCATATAGGGAGCTGCAGGACTCCGCAGCAGCTCCCATAGCTCTTCACCCTCCAAGCAGTGACTTGCTCAATTAAGATGCCATCAATTAAAGGAGGTTGGTGAGCAATTCACAGTGAAATTTCCACCCTTTGATGACTTCTTGTCTCTAACTGGTTTGGAAAGTCCAGTTGAATCTTTGCACGCAGCAGTCCCCATGTGTCTCGTCTTTGCTGTGCAACCAAGATCATAGCACAAATGAAAGGAAGTCTTGCTGCTGGCAGTGGTGTTTCCCGCAGCCCTTCCTCTGAAACGCGGCCAGCAACAAAAAGCCCTTTGAAGGGGGAAGGTTGCCCTAAAGCAAGAGATTATTTGATGGTGTCCTCCAGTACTACTTGAAAATGTGATCCTGCTGCTGGAAACCAGAACCACGGGTCAGCTTGTGAAAAGGCATCTGACCGGGAGAATAAAGCAGCAGGAGACTTAAAGTGGCAGAAGACATAATGCAGTGGCTGCAATCTCTTTTTTTTTTTTCCAATAGGAAAGCTTCAGGTCCCGCTCTAGGATCACCCAGTGATGTTGGAGACTGCATCCCAGGAGGGTGAAGGGTGTTATCTACTCTTACATGAGCTCTCTGAAGGATAGAGGCCAACCAAAACCTGTCTCTATAACCCCTACAGAGATCCAAGGTGTCTCCAGGATCCTCCCTTCTGAAGATGTCCAGTCAACACTGATGTGTACTTTTAGCAGCTTCTATCTGACATCTCACCATCTCCACGTTCCACCATGCCTGTTAGCAGAAGGTCCATGCCCCAAACCCATCAGGGCCTGGGAGCCGCAACCACCATGCTGGAAGCTCCTTGACTATGTGCACAGACCACCATCTACCAAACAGCCGCTGTGTTTTTCATCACCATGTGTCTTGTCCCAAGATCCAAACTTCTTAATATCAACAGCAGAAAACACGGACCTAGATGCAGCTGCTTCTGCTCATCTCTGGTTCTAATTATGTTCATGTGCTTTTGCTCCTGGAACTCCAATATGGACAAAACGGAGCTTGCCAGGGGATCCAAGATGAAGAAACCATCCTATGATGGCCACAGCATGAAAGCGGTTGGAGGTAACAGATATTTACTGCCTCTCTGCTCTACCTGGCATCTCAGATCTTCCTCCTGCCAGGAGGTGGCTTTGGTTTTTATATAGCAGCCATCCCCGTCAGACAGATCTATCATCCTGTTCTTTGGGAATCTGCTGAGGACTCAGGACCATCCCACATCAGGACCCATCACAGCCATCACCAGCACCATCATGGCCACATCTGGCTGTGACTCTTAGCAGTCGGAAGTCTGTGGTCGCTGCTACACAAGGTCTCATAGGCAGACCCATGGGCAATGTCAGGGGACACTGGTGGTTGGCACCTCAGGCAGGGCTCTCCGGTCAGCAGAGCCCTGGGGATCCAGCTGAGCAAGAGCTCCTGAACAGCTGTGGGGACCCACAGATGAAAAACATCAGAAAATGGGCTAATCTGCAGTATTTAGGTACATTTGAAGCTTTTTATCTGAACTAATAATTGCATTGTTAGCCAGAAGGAGCAGAGAAATGCTGGTTCCAGAGTGGTTGTGCACCCTCAAACACACAGAAACTCCTAGCCCTGCCATTGCCTTCTCCCTGTCCCATCACCTCATGGTTTGACCTCGGTTTCTTGGGGTGACATGTCTCAGAGCTAGAAACCTCAGCAGCACAGTACCTAGCTGACTGCCGCTCTCCCTCCCCCAGACATGGGTACGGAGAGAAACCGGCCCTGCAAGACCTTCCCACCACTTCCTGGTGCGCTGGGCTTCCTCCAGCGAATCTCCAGCAGCTCTTTTACCCTCACACCCTCAGAGCCCTTATTCATTTCTCCTGCTGTATTTCCACCCTGAACTGATCCTGTTTGGGAATTCAGTGAGCTGCACACAAACGTTTGCCAAGCCAACACCCCCAGCTGAGCAACTCCTGAAGCCAGGATGCAGGCTGCCACCTTTTGGCAGAATCAGAAAGATTTCCCATGATTAATTTCTGTTAATTAAGCAAAGCTACAAAGTATCTTCTGCATTATACCCAATTAGAAACTTGCAGATTTGCAGGTAGCTCAGTTATCTGAGCTTGCATTGGAACCTATGAGAAGGCTGGGGAGAGACTGTTTACAAAGGGCTGTAGTGACGGGACGAGGGGCAATGGTTTTAAACTAGAGAAGGGCAGATTTAGATTGGATGTCAGGAATAGCCTCTTTACCATGAGGAGAGTGAAACACTGGAGCAGGTTTCCCAGGGAGGTAGTTGAGGCCCCATCCCTGGGGATATTTAAGGTGAGGCTCAACAGAGCTCTGAGCAGCCTGATCTAGTTGAGGATGTCCCTGCTCACTGCAGAGGGTTTGGACTAGATGACCTTTGGAGGTCCCTTCCAACCTAAATCATTCTATGATTCTATGATTCTATGTGACTTTCAGATGCAGTCTTAGGTTTTTTTTGATTTAATGCCAGTAAAAATTATTACAATTACAGAGGGACCACCTATGCCAAATCTAACCCCTACCAGGTTTGTTTTGTTGTTTTGTTGCCTTTTGATCCCAAAAGCCCAACTACAATAACAGGGCGCAGACACAGTGGGAGTTAAATAGCAAGCGGTGGAGGTGATAAGCCATGAAGGACCCCCCAGCCAAATGCTAGCAGTCCCAATACCAAATCTCACCAGAAAAAAAGCCAAAATCAATCTACAGGTAATTCCAAACAGCTAAAACCAAAGCGAATTTCAGCAAGAAGGTTCCTTGCAGGGTACAGCTGCGCCTCACAAGCTGCAGATGAAGAATGATGCACTTACTGAGCTGATCGTGCCCCCCAGAACACTTCACCACAAATACAGGTTGAAAAGCAGATCCTTTCCCTGCAAACAGCTTCTGCCTTTCTCACCTACAGGATCTTGGAACATCAGCATGAAAGCTGGGAAGGAGCTGGTGCTAGCCTGCTTCCGTCCCCAGCACCAGCCCAGCCGCCAGCCTTGGAGGATGTGGAGATGCTGACAGATGTGGTACCCCACCCCAGCACCCTCCTGAGGTTTGAGGCTCAGGGGCAGCCCCAGGTTTCTGGAGTTACAGAGTATTAAAAAAAGCATCTGCGAGTTCCTCAAAAAGACATTTTCCTGCAGCGTGGAAATCCTTTGTGCGAGCTCTGGCCAGGCTGCCCCAAATGAAGCACATCTGGCCTCGGGTAACCCTTCCTAGCCGAGGCCAAACCCTGGCTGCTGGTGATGTCTCAGTGGGTGACAGCACCCAACCAGTGCTGCAGCTGTTCCTCTCCCCAGCAGTCCCATACCTGTAGGATACTTGGTGCCCCTAGTGACCTTAGAGTGTTTACATAACTGCAGGATTAAGCCTAATGCACTGGCGCAGCCCAACATTCCCCAGGCCCCATGACCACACGGACGTCTGGGTGCACAGCCACATGTCCCCATGGAGCTCTGTCACCTGTGCCTCCAGGTCCTACACAGTGCTGGGGCACTGCCTGCAGTGAAAAGGGCTGAAGGAGGTACCAGCTACAGCCTTGGAAACCTTGATGTTGCTGTTCCCTCTGGCTAAGCTCAGTTGGGGCTGCACACGGGGTGCAGCTCTGAGCCTCAGGGTCCATCAGTCTTGACCTGCTGACAGACCCAGGACCCTGTGTGGCTCTTTGGTGCAGTTTTGCACCGTGCTACAGGCAAATATGTCACTGATACTATTTGTGGTACCTACTGGGGATTTTTTTTTAGATGATTTTGAAGTGGGGTGAATTCAGTAAATGATGTTAACAAGGGGTAAAAGCCGATGCTGCACAGGCAGGGCAGCCTGGCTGTGGCTGCCTTCATATCCGGGCAGGCACAAGGACAGAATTAGTGACAAGTGCCAGGTCCCACATGAGGCCCCACGCTAGTGTCTGTCGCTCAGGGCTCAGCATCGTGCACCGCTGCACCCACTCCTGCCAGCACTGGTGGCCAGGCCATGCCAGGCAGCTCTGCTGGGTATTGCTGGCAGTTGGTCACTGCCCCAGGGACCTCTGCCCAACAGCTCCTGGCCCTGCCACATGTTGGCCCAGTCACTGCAACTCCCATGGCCTCACAGCAAGAGGTTTGCAGCGACTCATCCCCATACGGGAGGGCTGAGCAATGCCCCCCCCTTTACCCCGTACCCCTCCAGAGCCCCACCAAAACCTTACCTTGTCCTCATGTTGCCTTCCCCAGGTCCAGGTGGGAGCAGGAGAGCAGAGAGGGCATTCTCGTTGTGGCAGGAGGCTGCAGCCCCTCTGTGGCCCTGCTCAGCCCTTTATCTCCAGAGCTTTGCTTCCACCTTGCCCGGATGCTCAAGTTTAAGGTAAAAAATAGAAGCCCCTCTGGTTGGTGGCCCTTGTCCCTGGGGGACCTGCAGAGGTGATGGGACCCAACAGATGGGGTGATGCTTGGGGCAGCGCCTGGGGAAGGATGGTCCCACTTCACCCACCGCCGCCAGTTCCAGCCCAGTGTCTTTTTCACTCTTTCAGTTTGCTCCTCACCCCTTCCTGCACCACAGGTCTCGCTCAATCTTCCTTCCTGTCAGCGCAGGGCTGCCGCCTATGCAAATCGGTGTGAGTTATCTGCTGAAAAACAGCAGCGTGCAATAACCACACATAACCTACGTGACCCCCCGACAGTGGGATCCTGGCAGGATGCTTGGTGAGCAGCCAGCTCCCTGGCTGCGGCTGCCTTCTCCCAGGAAAGCCATGAAATGGCAATGTCCAAAATACACCAAATTCCCTCAAAGCTGAACCACAAACTCACTCTGACCTGAGAGAGCTGTGCAGTTTTGCTAGCAAGGAATGCTGGGCGAGTCCATGGAAAAGCCTCGTGAGGCAGCAGCTCTGCCCTTTGCAGGACCACCCATGACAACACTTCCACGAGGAAATTCAAGTTGTATCTTAAAAGAGCAGAATGAAGGGGCAGGAATAAACTCCTCTTGCTCCAAAGCCATTTTTCTGCCGGTGCTGAATGTTTTCTCGAATTGTGAGGTTATCTCTACAGAGGTGGATCACACGGCACTGAGGAGCTACACCCACACCTGAGGAGCCAGAGCCACCGCAGCAGCGGGGCTGGCTGGATCTCCACTCCCCAGCTCCGCTCAGGCAAGTGCAGTTGATCATTATTTTGCATTTTGGCTCAACAAAAATCTTAGATTGCAAACCCTATAACAGGTTTTGCTGGCATTTAGACAAATCCTGTTAACTCTTGAGATGCTGAGCGAGAGGTCCCCCTCAGGCAGATGGGCAGGGTGGCACAGCAGCACCGAGACTCAAGGCAAATAACTGCACTCTACGTGAGTGCTGGGGCAGAGCGGCAGGGCCCAGGGAAGCAGGGGAAGCACAACTCACCAAAATTATGGGATAATAGCACGTCACAGGGGGTCTGCTGCCTGCTTTATGCCCAGCGGCTTGGGTTTCGGGCCAAGAGCTCCTGCTGCTAGGGTGATTTCAGAGAGGTCAGAGTAAGCAGAAGTTGGTGATGAAACAGCTCAAGATAGCACATCCTGTTAGGAGAGTTGTCCTGGTGGGGCTCATTTATATCTAGCAGGCAGCTCTAATGAAGCTGCATCTAAATCTGTAATTACACATTGTTCCGTTCATCAAGTCTAGCCGAGAGGTGGTTGATAGCTGATGGTGGAGTTGATGGTGGAGATAGTGGTGGCTGATGGAGAGCTGGTGGGGGACAGGGTAGGCTCATATGCATGGTGAAGTGTGTTTGGGAAGGAGGGTGTGGGGTCAAGCAGGAGCTGAAACTTCCAGCCACTGCTCTGGGTTCTGCATCTCCCAGGGATTGTTCTAGGCGCAGGCCTTGCTCTCTGCAGGTCCTAGGGCTGCACCTGGTAAGGTATTAAAATCTTTCAACTCCTAAGTGTCAGTACTGTTAGTAATTTCCTACCCTGTCACGAGGCTGGTTTCAAGAAGAGATGGCATCTGGAAAGTCCCATCAGCTGTCACTTCCCCAATAAGCTGTGGCTAAAGATCCTTCACATCAAAAACGACCGTGAAGAAGCCCCCGTTGGGGCTCCTGCTTTCACAATTATTCATTTCTGCTAATTAACACGTCTAAATTATTCCTTTGTAACTGTATATAACACGTCACCCATGTATTTTCTAGGCTATCTACTTGATTCAATTCAAAATTTCCCAGCATATTTACCAAGTTCAACCTACCAAGTTCCCAGCAGGATGGCTTTGACCTATCTTTCATTAAGCGTGGCCCCTGCTCAGCAGCTCTAACAGCCCGGCAAAGTGCATGAGGTGACCCAGAAGTCACAAGAGCTGTTTGGAAGATCTCCTGAAAGAGGATTTTTGGCTTATTTTGGCTCACCGGGGCTGCTTGGCGAGGAGGTGATCAGTACCCAAGGTGGTGACAGGTGTGCCAGGAAAGGTTTGAGTTGGGTATTAGGAGAAATGTCTTCCCTGAAATGATTGTCAAGGCCTAAAATAGGCTGCTCTGGGCAGTGGTGTAGTTCTAGTCCCTGGAAGGGTTCCAAAGCCATGCAGGTGTGGTGCTGAGGGACATGGTTTAGCGGTGATCCGGCAGTGCTGGGGTAACAGTTTGGCTTGATGATCTTAAAAGGTCTTTTCCACACAAAACTGCTCTGTGATCAGCCCAACACGTCTGCCTGGGGATAACCAACTGTGCCAGCTCCAGAGGGAGCAGGCAGAAGCTCCTTTGGATTTTCCTACCAAGGAACCGGGGTAAGCCCATTGCTGGAGGACTCCCAGCTCCTCCTGTTATTTTAGCGTGGGGGGGCTATCGGTCTCGGGTGGCCTCCGGATCCCCGGGGCAGATGGGGCAGAACCCGCAACGCCCTCCCGGGGAGCTATGCAGCGTCTCTCAGGTCCAAACGGCCGGTGACCGAGGGCGAAGGCGCCGCTCCCGGGGAGTGCCGCGCCCCTCGCCCCCGGTGAGCTCCGGGCCGGGCGGAGCCGGGCGGGGACTGATGGAGTGGGCGTGGGCCGAGTGGAGTNCCGAGACCGGCGATGGGTCCCGCTCCGTTCCTTCCCCGCTCTCCCGTGCCCGAGGAAGCCCTCCCGAGCGGGGCCGGGTCGAGGGCTGAGCTGCGGCCTCGGCGAGCCCGGTGCGACCTTTCTACTTGTCCTGGCAGAGCCCCGGGACCGCCCGCGCTGCCTCATGGCCGGGAAGAAACTCATCGTGGTGTTCGGGGCAACCGGTGAGTGCTCGGGGAGGGCGCGCCCCGTACCTGGAGGAGCCGCCGAACCTCCCGGGACTGCCGGACTCGGCCCAGGCTGGTGGACAGGGCGAGGGTCGGGCCCTACTCGACTGTTGTCGGGGAGGGGGGCTTCGGGTCCCCGCGGCAAAGAGTAGAGGCGTCGGCAGCCTCCGAAACACCCGGGCTCGGGGGTCAGGGGAAGGGTCCGGGGGTCTGGAAAGTGCCTGCCCGGCTGGAGCATCTGCCCAGGGGACAGGCGGTTGGGATGATGGGATGGGGGCACTTGGTTCTCGTGTCCCTGGGAGAGCCCAGAGTCACACAGCTCTGTCTCACGGTGCCAGCTTGTCCCAGCTCCCTTCATGAGCAGAACCCTGTGGGGAAACTGGGGCTCTGAATAGTTCTGCACCCGCAGGGGCTCAGGGGGGCTGCGTGGCCCGGGCTCTGCTAGAAGATGGGACCTTCAAGGTCCGTGCGGTGACGCGGAGCCCCATGAAGGAGGCGGCCAAGGAGCTGAAGCAGAAGGGAGCTGAGGTGGTGAAGGCGGACCAAGACGATGAGCCGTCGCTGGAGCTGGCTTTGGCGGGTGCTTACGGAGCCTTCATCGTAACCAACTTCTGGGAGCACTGCAGCAAAGAGAAGGAAATTGCACAGGTACCAGTGCTTGCTTTAACTGGGACCACATGTGGAATGGCCTGGGAGCGGAGGATCAAGGGACAGGCGTGTGACATCAGGGTGGGGGTGTCGCGGGATGGCTCTTAATGTAGCCTTGACAGCCCTGACAGTTCAAGTGGCCGGTCCAGAAAAGTTCCAAGTCCTCAGGAACAAACCAGGTCCCAGTTTTTGCAGAGCCGGTACTTGTTCCCTGTTTCCTCACAGTGGCCTCGCTCCAGGATCTGGTGCCTTTGGGGAGTTGTTAACTCTTATGAGACTTGGTGTGGTGGAAAGCGCTGCCTGGGAGTCAGAGTAGCAGGAGTGGGAAGATTTGGCTCTGCAGTGCCGTCGTGGGGCTGAGCCAGAGCTGTTGCTACTTGTAGTTCTCTGCACTTGGAGCTCTGGGGCCAGAATGTGTTGTAGTAACAGAAATCCCAGGGCCTTCCCCTGGGGCAGTGTTTGCCCCAGGAGAAGTTTCACAAGGTGGCACAACTGCCACGCCTGGGTGGCAGCAGACAAAAGATAAGAGATGATAGGGCAAGTATGTTGGCACTGGCAGATCTTTCGGGCTGGTGTTTGCGTGCTTGGTGGAGAAGCTGGCACCAAAGCTGGAGGGTGTGTGGCCTTTCTAATGTAGGATGATATGAGCAGAGGACTCTGCTCCACCTGGGCTGGGTCTGCTCAGCACTGGTTCCGTCTGAGCACTTGGAGTCCCAGCTGCTGAAGAGATTGCTCAGCTGGTGTGTGTTGTATCCTGCCCCATGCAGGAAAAAGGAGGGAGGGGACTTGATGACAGCCCCCTGTATGTCCCATTCCCCTCTTCAAGGCCCACTTCACCCTTTGCCTAGGGAAAGCGGCTCGCTGACCTGTCTAAGCGCCTTGGGCTGCGCCATGTTGTGTACAGCGGCCTGGAGAACGTGAAGCAGCTGACGGGGGGGCAGCTGGAGGTGCTTCACTTCGACGGCAAAGGCGTGGTGGAGGAGTACTTCCAGAAAGTTGGTGTTCCCACCACAACCATCCGACTGCCATTCTACTTTGAGAACTTCCTCTCCATCTTCAAGCCGCAGAAGGTCCCGCAGGGAGATAAGTTTGTCCTGGGTAAGATGGGACCTCTTGTGCTCCAGGTCACTCTCCTGTAGTTCTCATCCTCTCCCACTGTGCAGAGGCTCAGGTGGAGGAACCACAAGGGCTGGAGACTGATGGGGAGAAGAGGCCTGTTGTAGTTTGGCCACAGCTGCATTATGGTCCTTCAGACCTGTTCGGTGGTCTGCAAGAAACAAGTGAGATCTTGGCCCAGTTTCTGGTGCTGAGAGCTGCTCTGCAGGTCTCAGAGTGTCTCCGAGGACACCCCAGCTCCCTGCAGTTAGGATGCTGGAGGTCAGAGGTGAGGCTGCAAGTCCAGGCGAGTCTTGGTGCTGCTCTGGTCCCTCACGGTTGCTCAGCTCAGCCTTGCAGGTGCTCTCATGGCTTGTCATGCTGATGGGTACTCTGGGCTCTTCCTCACCTTGTCTGCAGAGGCTGGGTACAGAAACCTCCTGCTGTACCTGCTCAGTGCTGGGCTGACCAGGATCGATCTCTCCCCCACAGAGCTGCCCATGGGAGACATCCCCATGGATGGGATGGCGGTGGAGGATGTCGGGCCTGTTGTGCTTGCCCTGCTGAAGTCCCCAGGGGAGTACGTAGGCCAAGCGATCGGGCTGAGCACTGGCAAGCTCACCGAGGCAGAGTATGCCGCTGTCCTCTCCCAGCAGACAGGCAAGACCGTGGAAGCCAGCAAGGTATGGAGCATCCCTTGGTGTCTGTGGTGTTCTTGAGGTGGGGGGACGCTGGCTCAGGGCCCTGCAGCCTGCTTGATATGCTGGGGAATGATCCTTGTGCCTGCACAACAGCTATGTCACTGCCCCTGATGTGCTGCTGACAGTCTGGGGTGCCCACCTGCAGCCAGCGCAGCCTATTCGGCCTCTCCTGTCACTCTGGAGTAGTAGGGGGTCCTATGCCAGGGCTGAGCATGGACAGCAGTGGCAAAAGGAGTGCTGTCCTGCCCTAGCAGCAAGGTCACAAAATCATAGAATCATTCTGGCTGGAAGAGACCTGTACACGAGGATGCTGTCGAGTCCAACTGTTAACCCAGCACTTCCAGGTCACCACTAAACCATGTCCTTTGGCACCATATGTGCAGGATTAGGTCATGTCCTCCTGGGGTGGAGGGCCCTCGTAGCTCAATGTGTGGGTTTGGAACAACCCAGTGCTGGCCTGCAGGGTGAGTCCCACTGTCCCTGCATGCGGCTGTGTCAGTATTGTTGCTGACAAGAGTCACACTGGGGAGCCACAGGGGTGGGCCCAGGCAGGTCTGTGCCTGCCTCTTGAGGGTAACTGAAGCAGGAGGGCTCTGGGAGAGCCAGGTGCAGGTGGTCATTAGTAGGGCAGGGCACCTACAGAACAGGTTTCTGCTGCACACCCCTCCCTGCGGGCCTTGCTGTGTCACCGTTACAGTGCTCCTGGCCTCTCCCTGCCCTGGGATCTCATTTCAGCCTTTGTTTGTGCTTTGGCTGTGCTGCTCCCCTTGAGCAGCCAGTACAACAGACAAGGGGAGCGAGGACTGTCTTGGTTTGAGAACAAAGCAGGTTTTAGCAGAAACTAAGCACCTCTGCTCTCTGTAGGTTCTGTTCTCCCAGGGTTGAACAAGAAGCTTTTCTTCCCTGGGCCTCAGTGCAGTGCAGAGGCACAGGGTCCACCCTTTGCTTCAGGCAGGGAGGGTTGGTGCTAGGGCAACCTGGGTTACTCAGCCTCTCCTGGACCCTCCCAGCCTGTGTTTCTAGAACCCCTCAGCCATGGCTTGTGCCAGGAAGGGCTCCCTCAGACCTGCTCCAGGCCTCTGCCACCGGGGAGAGTGGGTTGTGTGCCCAGGTTGGCTGTGTGCCCAAGCTGGTTTTTTTTTCCCCCCAAATCTTTTCACAGATCTCACCAGAGGAGTATGAGAGACGTGACTTCCCAGGGGCCAAGGAATTGGCCGCCATGTTCCGTTTCTACGCTCTGAAGCCGGACCGCAATGTGGCCCTGACCATGAAGCTCAACCCCAAGGCCCGCACCTTCCAGCAGTGGGTGGTGGACAACAAGGCTGCCTTCTGAGCCTCCCCTCCCTCCTCGTCACAGCACCCACGAGGTGAGCTGTGTCGAGCCACACCATTGTGCTGCCGGTGAAAGGCTGAACCCCCTGCAGGAGCTGGGATGAGCTTTGGTCCATGTGTGCGCTCCAGGGCTCCCCAGTGGCTTGGTTGTGCCTACACCAGTGCAACCAGAACAATAGCAATAGCTGTACAGCTGCAGGCAGGTGGTAAAAGCACTACCTGTGTGTGCTGTCTTCAGAGAGGTGTTTGTGCAGTGATTGCGGGTGTTTTCCTACCTGTGGGGTGGTGGCAGTGGCTTGTTCTTCCAGGATCCCCTTCCCCACGTAGCTCTGAGTATGCAGCACCATGGAGTGGGCTGAACGCACAGTGGTACCTCTGGGCTGTACCTTCTTTGCAGGCACCCATGGCCAGCAAATGGAAACCCCAGTGGGGTTTCTCTGTGGGTGGGCCAGTGGGCTGGGAGAGCCAGAGCAGAAGGGGAGTGTGCAGAGGTGTCCATTGCTGTGAAACATGAAAGCTCAGCCTCATTCTTTGAGTCAGGTGGCTCTTGGCTGGGGCCTAGCCTCTGGGCTCCTACAGATAATTTCAATCACTGCTCCTGTGAGTTGAGTAAAGCCTTTGCAAGCCCATCCTAGTCTGGTTTTGGTTGAAAGGAGCCTTAAAGGCCATCTGCTTCCGATCCCCCTGCCATGGGCAGGGACATCTACAACTAGATCAGGCTCCTCAAAGGCCCGTCCCAATTTTAGGCTTTAAGACGCCCTTAAAAAGCTCCTTCCCCACCACACACTGAAGGTACTGCTCAGATGAAGTTTCTGTTCTCTGGCAGCCTGTGCTTGTGCTTAAAATCCACCACAGCCACCAGAGATGCTCGAGCCCTGTCTGCTCCTTGTCAGAGAGCAGACTTTTGTTCCTGTCACTGGGAGGGAGGGGGGTGACAGACAAGGCTGGAAGGGTAGACAAGGCAGTGAGGCACAGCACATGTTAAATATCTTTATGAAGTCCATCTTATTTACATGGATACAGAATCACTTTATAGACAGTTGTTGGATCAGGAGGCAACATGTGCTTTATTTCAAATTAAGAAGGGCAAGACTAGGACGTGTCCTTGTTTAGCTGGTTGATTAGTACGTGGGCTGATGGTACCTGCTCAGCGTAACTAACAACAGTGGGCTACAGGAACCATGGAAATACTCACTGCAAGAGCTCAACTCCTCTTGGAAGAGCGATCCGCTTCACTTGTACTCTCACACATGTAGTAACAGTGACTCTTTGACCAATCATTTATGCTACGGGTGTTGCACTAACATAATAAAAGATTTTTGTCCCAAACTGGCGCAGGGCTTGGTGATAAACTGGTACCCATTCAGGAGCAACAGCGTTTGCGTTATGACTTTAGTTAATTTGGGGGTAAGGGAAACCTGAGGCAAAGCACAGCTTCCATCGCTGCTCTCGGTGCAGGAAATCAGCAGGACTATGGCACCCCCTGGCTGATGGGCTCTGGCAAGTCCTGGCCCCAGGGAGAGCCCCTCCAAGATGTGCAGGTGGAAGGCTGGGTGAGGACAGGGTTAAACCTCATAAACCCACCTTCACCAAGCACTGATACATTCAGGAGGGCACCTGAGGGAGCAGCAGCCACCACCTCGGGCTCCACACAGCAAACTGCTCCACTCTGGGCTGGAAGGATAATTTTTATTTCACATTTTCACTTGGATTCTAAATAATATTTCAACATTAATTTTTACCAAAAAAACTTCCAGCAGCAGTAGGGACTGTGGAACGACCTCAGAGAGAGCGCTGTGTTTCTGCAAAGTTGGCATTTTCCTTCATTACCATTTCCTAGGACGGTGGGTGGGGTTTGTATCGTGACGATCGTCGGTGCCTCAGTGGTTTCGGCCTCTCCAGTGGGGATTCTCACTGTGCTGCTGACTGGTGTCCTTCGCTCTCCAGAGCCTGCTGCCAGAAATGTTCACTCCTGACTGCAAAGATGATCTGCTGCTGGCTCTTAGTTTCCAGTAGAACGCTTCCCTGCGATTGAAGCAAGAAAGGAGTTGAATGTTTCCTGATGTTCCCGTTACCCCGCAGCCTGCTTTGCGAGAGCACCTCCCCACTTAACTTGTCACCAGCTTCCCTGAACAGACAACTTTGATGCCTGCAGTGACAGGAAGCTGAGCTCCTGGAATCCAGGACGCCAGTGTCCACCACAGATAATCCTGAGCCTGTGGTGCTCCCTCAGAGCAGGCCAATGCCAACCAAATGGCACCCCGAGTGCTACCGCTGTGCTCGTTGGCATGGTGCAGGCTTTGCTGAGCTTCACCGATTCCCTCCTGGTGCTAAAAGCCCGTGGTAGGGGTGAGTCCAGCCTGAGAGTACTAGTACCAGAGGCTCTGCAGCACCAGGCTTTGTGCTGGCACCAGAACTGCCCAGTCCCAGCTTTACTGGCTAATGGGAGTACCCTTGGTGCTTTGAATCGGGCACAGCCACAGAGTGGACGAGGAAGCAGAGCTGCAGGGCAGGCCAGTGACCACCCTGATGATGTAGCCAGCATTCTTCCTGCATTTTTGCTACAGCAACAATGCGATTTAGTCCCTGGCTGTTTGCTCCAGGTCACAGGGGACAGCCAGGGCTTTTCACACGGTGGCTGGAAGGCCTGAGGCTAAGTGAGAATCACCGCTGTGCTTTTGCTGCTTCCACCTCCGAAGAAGTGCAAATTCTGCTCAGCGTTGGGGAAAGATGACAAGAAAACACAAGAGGCCTCCTACCTCGGATGGGGTGTCAGGAGCTAAATATTTTCTTAAGTTTGGAAAGGAATCCCTCCTTGTTCTCCTCAGCCTCAGGCCTATCCCCGCCTGCGTCAGCGCTAGCCGTGGCCCTGCCACCTGGACACAAACAGCAAAGGGCTGCAGTCAGATACATCTCTCACTGGTAGCCAGCACCCTTGATGAAATGAGAGGGACAATTTAGATGGGGAATGGTCAAGTTTTGGCAGCATCCTCGTGTACAGACGTCTCTGCCCACGAGTGGTCACCCAGGGCTGCACCTGGCAGCAAGTCACCGTACTGGACCACGGGCAGTGAGAGCGGTGGAGAGCCTGGACCCCAGACGTGAAGGAGACAACTGTGAGCCCAGGTAACACTGTTCCCTTCCCCTCTCCCCAGCCCTCCAACTGGTGGGTGAAGTTCTTGTGCTGCACAATCGAGAGAGGGACCCCACAGGCTTTGGAAACAAGCACTTGGAATTGAGAGGCCGCCACTAAAAGCAAGTTGTCAACTTGACCACAGCTGGCTGTGACTTTACAGGAAAAAAAAAAAAAAAAGCTGTATTGGTGGTGCCTGGAACAATCTCTCATCCTGTTTCACAGCGGTGTCGGGGCCGTTGAGAGTAAAGCAGTGCAAACTGTAGCGGGAGCCTGCCTCGCCACCTCATTCTCATGCAATGCTCAGACAAACGGCACCAAGGAGAAAATGAATTCAAGCTAGAATGAAAAAGGTTCCAAGTATTTCAGACCAAGTGTCCAGATAAAGAATCCCACTGACAGCAAGGAGTATAATTTTCCTGTATAAACAAGTCCTGAGAAGTTGGTTGTCTCTCCAGAAGCGGCTGCAGCAAGACCAAAAGAGACCTCTTTGCTAATCTGATATTTCTACAGAAAAACAATCAGTAACTAGGTCCCCAAATCCTGCTCACCCTTTCTTTGCACACAGAGAACATCAAGTCCAGCCCTCCCCATCCTCCCCCTGCTGCCTGCCGAGCTCAGGCTGATGCAACGGTAGGAAACACCGAGGCCTGCAGCAGAACACGCCTCCAGCCCCAGCCACCAGGGTACTGCTGCTCCCCGGGGCAAGGACACGCTTCCAGCAACAGCCCCTCTGTACTGCAAACTACGGGCCTTGGTTTATAATCCACCTAACTGCTTAATTGTGGTAAAAACTGTCACATTTGCTTTTTAATAAACAAGCCTGGAGAAGGCTTTTTTTTTTCCATTGGCACATAAACATCTCAAAAGCTGGAATGAAAGTTCCGTGCTTAGAGCTCTCTCCCCATCCCCCCGCCCAAGGCTGCCCTTTAACACTCACCCTCAGCAGAAAAGACTGAACTTGTGTGTTTGAAGCACTATGGAACAGAACACTGGTCAGCATCTGGCAGATACTGCCTTCCAATAGCTTGAACTTCAGCCTTTATTTCCCAGGCTTTGGCACGGATGAGGACCTGAGCGCCTGGGATCATTCAGCAGCTCTGACAGACTCTCCCCTTTGCCTGGCTGTACAGAGTCATAAATGCCCTTGTTGGTTTCAAGCACAAAACCAAATCCATCTGGCTTTAAGAAGTTCATCATGCCAATATGAGCAACGAAAAAATCGTTTTTCAGTAGCAAAAGGCACAGCTCTTGCCACATGTTCTGCCTTTAGAGGCAACTGATGCCGGGTACCTCACCCTGAAACTTAAAACATGTAATTGCTGAATCAAAATGTTTAATCTGGAGTTGACGGAGCGGCTTTACAAAGCTCCCAGCTGACTTTGCTCCCTCCATCACGCTGGATACTGCTGTCAACTGGAGCTGACGCTCAGCACCGGTGACCATTTCCATCCCAGGTTCCCTGTGCACACAGAGCACGGCCTGGAGCAGCACTCCCCTTGGGCTTTCCAGGAGGAACTTCTCCACCGCAGGCAGTGGCACAATGGATTAGCTCTCACAGAAAACATGCCTAAAGCACATTCTTTTTCTGCCTCTGCTATAAGACAAGTTACTCCTGGCACAAGGGTAGATGCAGGGCATGGAAGGTGTTCATCACCACAGCCTGTCAGGACCCACCAGTGGATCTCAATACTCACTTTCTGTTCATACTCAGATTTCCCCAGTGTGTATTTCAGTGACACACTCTGGGCAGAGGCTGCCTCCTTGCTTGTGCTACAGCCTCTCGGGGAAGCGATACAGCCTTCTAGGGCAGGGATCATCCCCCTGCACTCAGCACTGGAGAACCTGCACCTCAAATCCTGGGTTCAGTTTTGGGTCATTGAGGGGCTGGAGCATGTCCAGAGAAGGGCAAGAAAGCTGGTGAAAGAGTCCAGAGCACAAGTCTTGTGAGGAGTGGCTGAGGGACCTGGGGTTGTTCAGCCTGGAGGACAGGAGGCTCAGGGGAGACCATCTCGCTCTCCACAACTCCCTGAAAGGAGGCTGGAGCCAGGTGGGGTCGGTCTCTTCTGCCAAACAACAAATAATAGGACACGAGGAAATGGCCTCAAGTTGCACCAGGGGAGGTTTAGGTTGGACATGAGGAATAATTTCTTCCCCGCAAGGGTTGTCAAGGCCTGGCCCAGGTTGCCCAGGGCAGGGGTGGAGTCCCCATCCCTGGAGGGGTTTCAAAGCCGTGGAGATGTGGTGCTGAGGGACATGGTTTAGTGGTGACCTGGCAGTGCTGGGTTAATGGTTGGACTTGATGACCTTAAAGGTCTCTTTCAATCAGAATGATTCTGTGATTCTATGATTAACATCATACTACAACTACTTCCAATAGAACACACTTGGCAGGTGGTGCTGACAGGCTGTCTCAAGGTGACTTTGGCTCACCTTCCTTCCCAGGAACCCTGGGGAAATGCTCTGCACTCCCACGCCAGCTTCACAAGGCAGGAGTGCCGATTCTCAGCGCTCACCTGATGCTGTGTTTGTGACCCCGTTCACAGTGCCGTCCACGTCTGCCTCGTCCTCAGCATAGCTCATCATTAAGGCTCTCTGGCGACCCGTCAGCCTCCTGTAGGTCCAAACAGAGGTGGTGTTACAGCTGTCTTTAGTATCTACAGACCTCCTGAACTTTCTCCAGCAGCACATAAAAGAGGCAGAACTACCTGTGTAATTCCAGAGTTTGGCATTTTTAGAGCTGGGTTACCCAATGGTATTATTAAAAAAAGTAAAAGTACATTGCATTAGAATAAAAAGCAGAGTGAGAAATTAATCATTGTGATAAGGCAGCAAGGAATTTTCACAAAATCTTTCTGAACATTTTTTTGCAGAAAGCTCAAGATTTCACAGAAACTTGCATTAGCTCTACTTACTGAGGGACTTTAATCTTTATGTGAATGTAGTGGTCTCCGTAGCCGTAACTGTTAACCTTGGGAATGCCTTTCCCACTCATTCGAATTCTCTGGTCTGGTTGAATACCAGGGGGTATCTAGAAACACAGAGATGTCATGTTTATTGCTCTAGTTTAACCATTTCTATAGTAACTGTATGTCTAGAAAACTACTCCTCCAGCAAGCTTCAAAGTAAGATAGGAGAGATCTAGTGTGTTCATGCATCTGGACACACTCAGAAGCGAAGCCAGGAATGATGGAAAAGCTTTTGAAGGAGTGAGTGAAAAACTTCACACAGCCTTGGATGGGATCTGTCTCCAACTCACCCGGCCCTTCCTTCTCCTGTCCCCGCACAGTGACGGGCCAGGAGGTGTGACCAAGCAGGGCACAAACTACCCATGCTCAATCCTGAGGAAGTCTGAAAGGGGGTACTAGCAGGCTTAGGAGACTTCCACCGCCTCTGCAGCCCCACATTGATTTATGCCCAAGCTCTTCCACATAATGGTACTTACTGTGATATTGATTGTCTCGTACAAGCCTTGACATCTGGCTGTGCCTCCCAGAACAGCCTGTGCTATTGAAATAAGGAGGTCCGAGTGGATATCTGCTCCGTTTCTTCTGAACACAGAACTTTTCTGAACCTGAAAGGGAGGCAGTTCCAAAGAGACGTCAGCACACCACCGCAGAGTTCTCATGGGAAACTGCTCTGAAGGGGCTCAGAAGAAAACGTATCAGAGGGCTGTGGTCAGGCCCTCTACCACCCACAGACTGCACAGCTAAGAAGTGTAAGTTAACGTTCAGTCTCCTAGGAAAAGACAGATCTTGACATAACCGTAATTAGGCAGTAGCTTAGGAGGATGCACGGTTCCTATCTCAGCAACTGCTCCCCTCATCCCGCTGTTGATTTATCAGGGGCAGCAGGATTGTGCAGAGACAGAGAAGACACTGCCTTGTCCAGTACCCTGATCAGGAGAAAGCCAGAAGACAAGAGGAAAGCAAGGGCTTTTGCAGCGGCTTCATGAGCTGGAAAATTGTCCTAGACCACAAAAAAGGTGCTGAAAAAATTTTCTCCTTGACAGACTCCTGTGACAGGACACCCACAGAAGGTGTCCCTGGCTACAGAACACATGCTGAGCAGCACGTAGAATCACAGAATCATTCTGGTTGGAAGTGACATTTAAGATCATCAAGTCCAACCGTTAACCCAGCACTGCCAGGTCACCACTAAACCATGTCCTTCAGCACCACATCTCCACGGCTTTGAAACTCCTCCAAGGGGTGGGGACTCCACCACTGCCCTGGGCAGCCTTGGTCAGGCCTTGACAACCCTTGTGGGGAAGAAATTGTTCCTCGGGTCCAACCTAAAGCTCCCCTGGTGCAACTTGAGGCCATTTCCTCATGTCCTGTTGCTTGTTCCTTGGGAGAAGAGACTGACCCTACCCAACTCCAACCGCCTTTCAGGGAGTTGTTGAGAGCAAGAAGGTTCCCCTTGAGCCTCCTTTTCTTCAGGTTGAACAACCTCAGGTCCCTCAGCCACTCCTCACAAGACTTGTGCTCTAGACCCTCCACGTGTCTGCACCAAGACTCCTGACCAGCCAGCCTCTCGCGGGCATTCCCTCAGTGCTCCCACCTGAGTGAGCAGACAGCTCCTTTGTGTTGCCAAGTCAAAGACTCAGGGCATCAACAGCCCACTCTGTGTTCTGCTGCATGCTACCATAAGGGCCTCATACTGGGACAGGTAGTGCAATTCTTCAGGAGCAGAGTCAACACTACACCGCTCACTACAGTGCCGATCTCCAGCTATCACAGAAAGTTCACACGGATCACGTTACCTCAGCTGTTTCAAAGGGTCACCTGCTCTTCCTCCTCTGTCCCCATTCAGTCAGGCACTGCCCAGGTGGTGGTGAAGGGACCAACCAACCAACTTAAATATTGAAAACACCCAGCAAAGTAACAATACGTACCCTGAACGTAATGAAAATTTCTCTCTTCCCCACAGGCATCCGAACTGTCTGCCCATCCTCAACACCTGCAATCAGGAGCAAAAAGAGATGTTATCTTGCCTTATAACCTGTGTGTTACTTGAGTGCCTACAGCTCTTGCCACCACCAAAAGCCGGCCACCACAGCAGCATCCAGGAGCACGAGGGACAAGACCTACCAGCGGGCAGCACAGTGACCCTCTCCACGGGAGCCCAGGAGCTGTGGCCAAAGGAAGGAGGGGTCAGCACAGGTTCGTACCTGAGGGGAGCGCCGTGCCCCAGGCAGGCTCATTACATCAATCCCTACAGAACTCTTTAGGGACACACAACAGGGCAAGGAACACTGGGCAGCCTCCACAAGCTGCACGAACGTGACAGGCTGCCCGTGCAGGGTGGTCTCAAAGAAGCAAGGCTCCAGCCTCACCACTCCTTTCATCCTCTCTGGTGAGGAAGGCCGTCAGCACACTGTTCTGAGACAAGCTAAGGCTCTTCAGACTCCCACTCTCACCCCAGGCTCCATCAAGGACAAATGAAAGACCTAAGGCAACGAAACCTCTTAAGAGTTTCACTCTTCAAAACCTGCCTAGAAGGACCCGTGCAAGAACGAAAACCTCAGCTCAGGAAGGGCAGAGCAAATGTTTACATCCACAGACAGAAAGTTCCTCTCGTTATTAGCCCTTTCAATTGTCAAGCCCTCAACCAGCTTTGTTTTTAAGGCACCTTCTCTGCAGTAAAACTTCTTCTGTTGCTTTCACATTTGTAGCTGGCAGGGCCCAGCCACACTTCGGAGTCAAGTGCCTTGCTGTGGGGCAAGTAGAAGCAAAGAACTACAGTTATTGAACAGACAGCAACACCCGAGTACACCACTGACCAGCTGGCACAGGAACCATCACTGTCTTCTTCTGTTTGGTTTGCCCCGTTCCTCGACACACTACGCACGGTGTAGTTATGATGGAACCGCGGCCACCGCATCGTCGGCACGTAGATCGCATTACAAAAGGGCCGGTGTTTATTGTCTCCTGGTGAAGAAAACACAGAGCATAGAAATATTTAGTACCAAGGTGGCACTTCTCGCTTTCACAAAACACTGCCAATGGCTGGCCCAGCGCATCTGAGCTCACATGGAACCTGACAGGACTGCAATACCCTTCTGCAAGGGCTGGAGCAGAAAACTGGCTCAGAAATCCAAAGACGATGCTGCTCACGAGAAACTGGATCAGATTCGATTACCATCGTGTTCTTGTTTCCGCTGAAAACCATCATTGCTCTGAGAAAGTGGTGAGGGGAAGGGAAACACCACGCTTCCCATCTCTAGGATTTATTGTGCAAGCAGAAACAAAGCTCCTCACAGCGCTATTCCACAACGAACCATAAACATCTGTATTTTGAGGAGTCCAAGAACAATCCACTTGCATGAATTATTGTCACTGACACACAACGGAAGAGCGGCAAGAGCTTGCAGTCTTCTCTGACCAGCTCCACCTGTTCTGCACAGAAAGGTGTTCCGGTCACATTCCGATTGCCAGCACCCACTTTGATGTGTGCAGATTGACAGCCTGAAGCTTGATCATTACTTCCTCTGAGTTACAAGCATCTTCTTACTTCCCAGGTACCCTTAGGCTACCATCACCTTCCTCCCGCCTCCAGCCCTCAATTCAAAGCATCCCATTTAATGCCCAAATGATTTCAGGACTCTTACATTATATTAACACGGTTTGTTGGATGTAGGATACCAGCTGATCCAGCCTTGAAGGCCACAGTGCTTTTAGCTGGGCAGAACACTTCTTTCATACACAGAAAACCTTTCTAGTGCCTATTAACATCAAACCCACATTAACTTGGCTTCACCTAAGATAAGCTGATGACTGTAGCACGAGTTTTTCCCAGTGGATTGGACTGACTTGCCCCAACAAGGAGGAGCAGAGCAGAACTTGAGCCTTTAAAGGCCCTTACCATGCCAGTGCCGTTGCAGTAGTGGCAGCGCTGTACTTTGGTGCCGGGTTCGTGTCCTCTACCATCACATCGCTCACAGGAGTCGTTGATGTTCACCACAATCTCCTTGTTGACACCCTTTGCAGCTTGGGTGAAGGTCAGTTCCATGATATACTGTACAGAAAACACAGACGTTGATCGACAGCTGATGGGCGAAGGGGTCTTAAGCAGACTGAAATTGGTTTAGGCCAAAAATCAGACAAGGCTTAAAGTACATCCAGGTAATAAAGGTGGGAAAGAAACGGATGGATGCCTAACTCATTCAGAAAGGTTTGACTCACTAGAGGAAGCAATAATCTGTCTCATAAATGCTAAGGAAAGATAGCAGACATTATAGGAATGATGATTACACCAGTCTGATCAGCAGCTGCATGGCAGAAATGAGATTTAAAAAAATATAAACGAAGGAAGGAAAAACAAAAGTCAAGTGGTTTTATGCCCTCAGGAAAACTCTTTAATACTTTTAATGGCTTTGTTTAATGGGAATGCAGCAACAGGGGAGGGAGGAGGCTTTTGATGATCCCAAGGAATCCCAAGCTCCTCCTTTATAATAAACTCTTTACAACAGCAAAGATGGATACAGAAAGTACAACATTTTGTTTACGAGAAAAAGGCCATTTTTAGTAAAGCCAGAAGTACCAACTAGGAAGCATTTCTGAAGGCAGCACACGAACCGACACTGTCAATAGGAAACGAGCATTTGGCTGCAGTACAAAGAACAAGACATAGGTTTGTTTTATTACGGGCTCCACTGCAAAGTTAAGCCAATTAAGTTGCAAAATTAAGCTAATTAAGCAGTCAAACGTAATGCTGGAGGGCCTGTTTTACAGTTAAGCAGTGTTTTGTGGGTTTTAGCATTACAGTTCAAAGCAGACCTACGTAAATCAACGTACAGCAGAAAAGATGCCTCGTCAATGATGGGATTGTTTGGTAGCACCAACTAGTGTCAGTAAACACCAGAATGAAGCAGCTGAAGTCCAGAAAAAAAGTATTCTGTCTGGAGGATCCATCTACACAGCTTACCAACGATACATGATTCTCCCACCTATGCAACGGGACGCTCATGTGCTGACATTCCCAGAAGGAAATTCTTTGCTTCAGCTCCCTCCCGGAGCCGTCTGTGACAGGCTACTGTCCCCCTCCAGCTGCTACTGTCTCTCTCCAGTTTTTGTGGGTTTCATTTCATTACTCAGAAAATAAACACAGCTCATACCTCCTGTGGCTGGTCAAAGACATTCTGAAAATCGCCGAAAGGAGATCCTGAAAACTCTCCGAAGATTTTTCTGAAAAGCTCTTCCGGATCAACAGACGGGCCGCTGCTCCAGTACTGCCGCCCAGCGCCGGCACCTGTCGCACCAGGATCAAAACTGGCCGTGCCGTATGCGTCGTACTGTTTCCGCTTCACTTCGTCACTTAACACCTTCGAGGCAAAAGAGCGATGCCATCAGGACGCCGCACGGGTCCCGAGGAACAAGGCAGCCTGTGTCTGCAGAGCAGCGTCTCGCAGGAGAATTCAAGGCTTCTGGAGTTACAAGCTCACGTTCTCTAGCCTTCCTTCCCACCCACAGAAGGGCTACCCCAGCTCTGGGCAGCGCGTGAATTACCGAAAAGCTGCTGCTCCCCTGCTACTCCTCAGCTCGTCATCAGAAAAACGACGAGATCGTACCGATCTCTAACAAGCAAGCATAACTTACATTATATAGTCAATCATTAATGTATCAGGTGAAAGCTGGTGATTAGAGTGCTGGGGTAAATTTGAAAGCCCACGAGAGCAAAAACCAGCAAAAGAACATTTCTGAACAAGCTGAGGAGCAGGAAAAAACGATCCTGGGGAACATAATGGAAAGCGCCTCTGTTCCAGCTGTAACAAACATTTGTTTGTTATATTTAAGCTGACCAATACTTCCATGGCAGTGACCATAGTCACTTACTGCAAAGAAAGAGCCCAAAACATATTTGACTAAATCAGATACTTGAGGTAAGTGATTTCCTGAAGACACTGTTGGGACAGAGACACTCATACCTAAAGTGCAAGACATCAAAAAACAGCCATCGTTTCACAGGAAATGCACACGAGAAATGTCCCTCCCCTCCATCTACCTTCCAATCTTTCCTCTTTTTCCTCATGATAAAATCCTACATATTACCTCGTAGGCTTCTGCCAGCTGAGAGAACTTCTCTTTGGCTTTAGGGTCATCCTTATTTGTATCAGGGTGGTATTTCTTTGCCAGCTAAAGAACAGAAATCAAACTATTAGAGACAGACAGAAGTCACTTACTTCAGCATATCACACATGCCAGAAAAAAAACACACTACGCTGAGCTTGGCCTTCACTGTATGTTAGGGAACTAAAAGCCTTCATTTTCTGATATCATCCCAGTATAAGGAACTACAGAAGCTGTTTATGAACCTCTCTGCAATCCCAGACTTTTCTGGAAGGAGAACAGAGACGACAGCCCAGGCAGACCATGGTTTTGAGGAGATCCCCACACGTATGTGCTGAGTTGAGCTTTCCCACTGCCCCTCCGTTTTTCTCCTGCGGGAGGGCCAAGCACGGGACTCTCAAAGCAGGTTCGTTTCTTGTTGAGAGGCCGCGGGCAGCTTCGGCTCCTTCATCTGCCCACGGGCCTTCAGCCTCCCGCCCGCCCCGGGAGCCTCCCCGCGGTCAGACGTGCCTGATAATAAGCCTTCTTGATCTCCTTCTGGGTGGCGGTGCGGGGCACCCCCAGCACCTGGTAATAGTCCTCCTTCGCGCGGGCCCCGGCGCTGCTGTGGAAGGAGGCGGCGGCGGCGGCGGCAGCGCGCTTCGTCCCTGCGGGAGAGGAGGGCAA
>VWZK01004736.1:440054-458549 GCA_013396935.1 Baryphthengus martii | reverse complement strand
CTCCGTGCGGCGCCTTCCGCCAGAGGGGCTGCGGCAGCCGGGCCTCGGGAGAGGGCTGCACTGCGGCAGGGCGGGGGGCTCGGTGCTGCCGGTTCCGGGTCCTGCGCTCCCTGTCCAGGCCTGTTCGCCTGTCTCGGTGAGTGAAACTTAACCAGAGAACTGAAACCGGAGAACTGAATTCAGATGGCCAAGAAGGCCAGCAACATCCTGGCTTCTGTCGGCAAGGGTGCAACCAGCAGGACTAGGGCAGAGATTGTCCCCCTGGACTCAGCACTGGAGACACCACACCTCAAATCCAGGTTTCAGTTTGGGCCCTTCACTCCAAGGACATTGAGGGGCTGGAGCATGTCCAGAGGAGGACAGTGAAGCTGGGGAAGGGTCTAGAGGACAAATCTGGTGAGGAGCAGCTGAGGGACCTGGGGTTGTTGAGCCTGGAGAAAAGGGGAGACCTTGCTCTCCACAACTCCCTGAAAGGAAGTTGGAGCCAGGTGGGGTGGGTCTCTTCTCCCAGGGAACAAGCGACAGGACAAGAGGAAATGGCCCCAGGGGAGGTTTAGGTTGGACATGAAGAGAAATGTCTTACCCAAGGCCTGGCCCGGGGTGCCCAGGGCAGTGGTGGGGTCCCCATCCCTGCAGGGGTTTCAGGGCTGTGGAGATGTGGTGCTGAGGGACATGGTTCAGTGGTGACCTGTCAGTGCTGGGTTCACGGTTGGACTCAATGATCTTCAAGGTTTTTTCTAGCCCAAACGATTCCATGAAATAAAGGCTTTTCTGAACCCAGAACAGCTGCGCCAACGCACTGCCTGCGCTGAGACAGGAGCTTTTCTCTTGCGAGGAGGATAATTGGTGCCAAGAGCGTTTCTCCTCTGCCTGCGTTACCAGTGCTGGCACTTCACGCTCGTCAGCAACAAGGTTCGGCTCCATGCTGCGTGGGAGGCGGTGGCAGCAGGGCCGAGTGGCGAGGGGGATGTGCCAGATCCTGTCTGCTCTCGCTCTGCACGTGCCAGAGACACAGCCCAGGCTGCGGGGAAGGAGACCTGGGCTGCACTGCTGTGGGTGACCCCATGGCCAGGACCGGAGGCTCAGTGGGTTCGGATCCAGCCCTCGCTACCCTTCCCCCGGCAGCTGTCTGCACACAGGGGTTTCTGTTCACCGCCGGCTGCGAGGCCACGGAGGGGACAAGGACGCTGAACCCACAGGACTGAACATCCTGCTGTCCACTCCCGGAGCCCAAAGGGACAGCTGCCCTTGTCTCGGGCGGGACGTGTGGGTGACAGTGGGAGTGTCGCTCCGTGCGCAGCCATCTGGTGACCCCGGATCTCAGCTGGAGGCCGGGGAATCCGCGCTGCACCCCCTGGGATGGCTCCGACACCGGGGTTCGGCTCTGGGGGGCGGGTCCCGGGGAGCCGCTGCACCGGGCCAGGGTTCTCCTCGCCGCTCATGGTGCCCTGGGCGGAGACACGGGACACGGTGTGGGGCGAGGAGTCCGGAGGGGGCGTGTCCAGCGCGGAGGGGNGCACGGCGGGATTGTGCCCGCCTCCCCTCCCCCCGGTGCCTGGCCATGGGGCGGCAGCGTCGCCCGGGCGGCTCCTCCTTGGCACCCGCCGCATCCCGGTTCGGTTTCCGCGAGGGGTCCCTCCACTGAGGCCGGGAGCTGGTCGAGTGCAGCCGGCGCCCCTGGCTTGGGGTCTCTGTCCCTGTGACGGCGGAGAGCCGGGCTGTGCCCTTCTGCCGTGAGACCCTGGACGGGCACGGCTGGCACAGGCAGTCGGCCCGCAGTTCGCGCTGCCCGCTGTCCCAGCTCGGCTGGGTACCTTGCCGATGCCCGGTCCTTTCCGAGCAGCACTGGCTCGCCCGTGCCAGCCGGGGAAATGGGCACCCTGAGCGTGAAACGCTGGCCCCCGCTCCTGGCACCCCGCTTCCGCAGGCAAAGAGGAAGCGCTGGGGCCTCGTGGAACGGTGCTGAGCTCTCTCACCCTGCTTGCCAGCTGCGAAGCTTGACACTGCCAAGGCCTGGCGGGTCTGGTGGGTCTTATTGGGCAGCATAGAGCCAGGTGGTGCCAGCTCCAGCCTCTGCCCCACGAACAACCAGCCCCAACTGTTGGCATCGTGATCCATCTCAGCACATGGTGTCAGCAGTGGGTAGTCCTGCCCTACTCTCTGCCAGGCTGCAGAGCTTGGCCAGAGCACTCCCCCAGATCCCTGTCCTCTGCAGATTTGGCAGGGCAAGGGCCGGGATACTGGGTCAGGGATGGGTTGTGCCAGGTGACCCACATCAGGGAACGCTACCAGGACACATAGCCCTTCTGGGGACTCTCTGAGCCGGATACCCTTCACCAAGCATCTCTGCCCCACCCAAGGCCATAAGCGAGGCTGCCACTGCTCTGCCATGGTGGTGACGGGTGGTGGGATCCTGCCCAGCAGCAGAGGGGAGCTGGCATAGCTAGAGCAGGGTCCCTGCCGGGGACGGTCCCATGTGGGAAAGGGATGCTGTGGATCAGCTGCATGGCACAGACTACTCTGGCTACCTGTCATGCTGGGGTGGCACACAGGTGCGAGAAGCTGTTACCCTTTGTCATAGGCCACATGACCAGAAGTGGAGGGCTTAGACCAGATGGGTGGTGCTTTTGAAAACCAAAATGTTTGTCTCCCATCCCTTGGATGTCAGCAGTCTCCATCTCCATAATGGCCCAGCCAAGCCATCCTTGTGTCAGACTGGCCCATCCTGCACTCACGTCTCAACCTGGCAAGCACCCAAAACATCCTCCTGAGCCTCAGGCGTAGGAGGGGACATGGTGACCCCTGCTATTGTGCCTGACCTCGAGCATCCCACCATTCACGGCATGCCAGACTCGGTGCGTCTGCAGAGCAGGGGGAAGGTCAGCAAAATCTCAGTCAAGTGTTTGGCTGTGAACCTCAGGGTGCAGATGAGCTGCTGCCAACGGCCAGCCCTGGGAGTGTGTGTGTGGTGTGGGTGGTGGGACACCGAGCCATGGGGAAGGGGTTATGGCATCCTCCAGGCAGGGACATCCCTGTCACCACCGCCCTGGTGTCGATTCCAGTGGTGGAGGAGCTCTGTGGGACACCTGTGCTCTCGCCATGGTGTGCAGGGAGGTGACTGCTCTGCCTCCAACAGCCCACACTAGGATCCACACACGGGAGGTGGCCTTTTCAAAAGGCATTTCCCATCCAGGCGTGAAACGTGTCCCTGAGAAGCGAGGCCACATCACCCAGCTCTGCGGGATAGGAGGTGGGAGATGGGGATGTCTCGTCTCCAAACCCATCTGGAGTATCACAGCGGGAAGCGCTGTTCCTGTCCCTGGCCGAGCAGAGCAGCTTGTTTACAGCGGCAAAGGCAGACACCTGAGCTGGCCGGATCAGGAAGCACAGTGTAAACATGAAAGTTCACATCTGAGCCACTTGTCCCCTCCGGGCAGCATCTGCAGGACTCTGCTGGCAGACACCCTGAAAGCTTGCAGTTCGTTTTAGGGACGTAGCCGGGGTGGTACCATACGCTTCAATGGCTGCCCTGGCGCGCTGTGGGCAGGATCACTTCCCCAAGGGCTTCTGCCTGTGTGTGTAGATGTTGGGGGGCCAGTATGGACCAGCTCAGCGAAGCGGTCCCCCTGTAAAACCCCACCTCAGGGGCCCTGTGTGGTACCCCTGGGTGCTGAGGGCCAGGTGTGGCTGGTGATCTCCCCTTCACCAAGGGACCAGTACAGGGTGACGGGGCACAGATTGTGGTGGTCTTCCACTTCCTCCTGGGTGTTGGTCACACTCCAGACCTGTTCCCCATGCCCACTGCAGCCCCCTGCCCACCCACTGGGTGCAAGGAGAGGAACCTCCCTTTGGCAGGAGAAGGGTTAACAGATCCGCCACCGAACAGGCTGCTGTGTGACAAGGACCAGAGGAAGTGCTGCAGGAACCTCTGCTCTCTGTCTGGCCTCGAAAGGAAGCTGTGCAAGGAAAGGAAACCAGGGGCTTGGTCCTTTTTGGGCTGTGTACACAGCTCCCTTCCCTGCAAAGGGCTCTGCCCTTTTTGGGGGGTATCCACCGCTCCGGGCACACACTGCAGTTCTCCATGATGCTGCTGGCTGCCACCATGCCTGCTGGCAGCCCTAAAACACCCGCCATCGCCTTTGCTCGAGGTTTGGACTTGGCCCTGGGTGTGCCGGAGGCTCCTGGACCTGATGGCCACTTGAGGTCTGGTGTCTGTGTCACCTGGAGCAGGTCTGGCTGATGCAGGGTGTCCCAGTGCCCCACGGGTGCGGCGCTCAGCCATGGAGTGTAACTAGAAATACTGTGAAGCGAGATTTTGACTTTAGAGCTGTAGTGAAGCTCTTGTCCGTGCAGGAAGCACGGTGCCGAAGGCACTTATCTGCCTTGGTCAGCCACAGCCCAAATCTGTGGTTGCTTTGCAGACCACAAGGCTTTGTCCCATCCCAAATGCCCCAACATCAGTTTATCACAAAGTCCTCTGAGCCTCTCCCACCATAAGAGAGCCCAGGGCTGGGACACTTTTGAGGAGAGGCAGTGCTGGAATGCTCCTGTCTCCCATTCCTGGCAGAGCTGGCTCCCAAAGCCTCCACCTCCAGTGAGGGGCTGCACTTTTATGCAGGGAGCACGAGCAGCCATGTTGCCCTGACACTCTCAGAGGACAGGGACCTATAAAGTGCTTTCAGCACAATCCCATTGATCTCAGCAGCCTCCAGGTAATGCCAGGTCTGTTGGCATGGGAGCTGAAGGTCTCCAGCGTAAGCTGTGCTGATGCTTCACTGTCTGTCCTCCAGACGTGCTCTGGCCACAGTGTCAGGCTCTTCCAAAACAGAGGCACCTCCTCATGTTTTTTCCCTCTCCATCCTAGGCCTGGATTGGAGGGATCCGAGTGGGTTCTGTCGCATCCTGTGGGAACCATGTGAAGGCCAGCTGCCGCTGGATTGCCTTCAATGCTGAGGCGGCAGGTGAGGCACAACAGAATTCTAGTCATAGATTGATTTGGATGGGAAGGAACCTTTAAACATCATCTTGTCCAAGCCCTCTGCAGGGAGCAGGGACATCTGCAACTAGAGCAGGTTGCTCAGAGCCCCGGCCAACCTCACCTGGAATGTTGCCAGGGTTGGGACATCGACCACCTCTCTGGGCAACCTGGGCCAGTACCTCACCCCCCTCATTGGAAGGGGTGCTGAGCACAGCTGAGGGGTGGGATGGATTTGCCCCTGTGTTGGGTCAGCCCCACAGACCTCAGGAGGCATGAGGGCGAGTGGAGGAACCTTTCCCTGAGTTCCCCCAAAGATGCTGATCGTCCCGCACCTCTTGGCTTGCATTGCATTGCATTGCAAAGCTGGGTGTCCACCATTGTGTTCCAGGCTGAGGGAGTTCCTAGGAGCACCATGTGGGTGATGGGCAGGCTGGTGACCTATCCGCTCCTGTGTCCTATTCTGCAGGTGTGCTGGGCATCGTGCCGCTGGAGGGCGAGGATGGAGGCAAGAAGACCGTATCTCAGCTCTGCTGCCACTCAGGTGAGCTGGGTGCCTGCCGGCCTAGGTCTGTCTTATCCTCTGCCTCTGCCACACTCTGCAGCAGGGCACAGAGGAGCCAAGTACCACATCCCACCTCTGCAGGAGGCGTTGGGCCCTTCGTGAGCTGTGCCAAGGGGCTCAGGTACCGAGTCACAGCTCAGGGTGCCATGTTGGGCTGTCTCCCATGTGAGGGGCTGGGAGAGCTTCTGGAGTTCCCAGGGACCATCACCCACAGGCAGGGTGACCCTGACAGGTGTCACTTGTGTGTGAGGCACAAGCTGACCACAGCCACACTGACCACACTGGGCTCTGTCAGGCTGGGCTTTTGCTCAGGAGACAAGTTAATCCACATCCCTTCATCCCTTGAGCTGCAGTGAGATCTGGACATGTAACTCGCTCATGCTCTTCCTCTAACACACCTTGTTACTCATTGCACACCCTGACGTTCCCAGTACACCCAGTGCTGGGCTGGCAGCTAAGCTGGGGGTGGCATCGCCACGGGTGTACCTAGCTCCAGTGACAGGAGGACCAGACCAGACCGGTGGCCACGTTGCCCTGAGCCACTCTGGTGTGGGCAGCCAGAGGTGACTGGCAGCATTGCCACCAGCAGAGGAGCACACACTACAGGGGTGAGGGCTCTGCGTCTTGCCCCGGGCACGGGGACGCAGTGGTGAGAAGCCCAGGGTACCCCTCTCCTGGTGTCAGAGCAGCAGTGCCAGCCCAGGGCACACTGACCACTCCTTTCCCCCTAAAATTGCACCAGAGCAGCAAGATGGGAGCTGGTCCCCGCCTGCGCTGCCTCTACCCAGCTTGGACCCTGCCTCAGCCCCAGCAGCACGGGGCTGGGCACAGGGAGCTGCGCCGCACTGGGAAGCAGGCCAGGGAGCTCTGCCGCGCCCGGGGAGCACTGGAGGGGTGCACGGGGATCCAGCCCAACATCAACAGCTTCTTAATGAGATTTAGCAGAAGCTCTTTGAAGCCAGCCGTGCCCGAGCAGTGCCTCTGAAGCAGGGAAGGGATTTTTCTCCCCTCCCAGGGCAAATGCATCAGAGCGAGCTGCTCGCTTTTCCTGCCTTCTGGGCCTGTCTCTCCGCAGCCTCCTGGAAGCGGCAAAGTACACAGTGACCTACTTTCCTGAGCGTGCCAAATGCATCCGAGGGGCTGCCGCCGACGCTGACAGCCTTCCTCCCGCGGGGCCCTGCTGCCGGAGCCCCGAGCAGCAGCCCTGCCGCCGACGCGCTGAGCCAGGGTGTTACAAAGGGACTCTTGTTACCAGCGTAGCCCTAGCTGGCCGTGGCCTCACTTGCCGGCGTCTGGCCTGGCACAGACCCCCTTGTGCTGTTGACACTGCTCCCTGTGCCTCTGGGGGATGTCTGTCCTGAAGTCAGAGCCAAACCTGGGTGTTGATGGGTTAGATGGGGAGATGTGATGGCCGCGGGCTGCCCTTCAGGGCTCCCATCCACCACCGAAGGGCTGCCAGCTCCCCACGGACAGTGTGGAGGGGCTCAGGCTCCCATGGCAAAGCTGAGCTGCTCCAGAACGCCTCGGTGGGGCTGGGTCTGACCCCTGCTGCCCACTCCTGCCTGCACATGTAGGTCTGAAAAGAGTCTGAGGCTGGGAAAGAGCGAAGGTGGGCACACAGTGTCTGCTAAGTGAGGACGAGCCTCTGCCCTTCTTCTTCCAGATGTGGTGACCGACTTTGACTTCTCACCCTTTGATCAGCTCCTGCTGGCTACGGGCTCTGCTGACGAGACGGTGAGTGCTCAGTGCCGGCGGTCCTGAGAGGGTGCCTGATTCCCCCTGACATGTCGCTGGGAATAAGAGGTGTTTGGGGAGGAGGGTTCTAGCCTTGGAGAGCAGCATGAGACTTCCCCAGGTTGTGGGGGACATTGCAGATGGTGTCAGCCAGGGATCACCCCTCACCCACTGGGGATGCCCACAGCTCTGATTCCTGCAATGAGGGGTCACCTGGTGTCCTCAGGGACCAAAGTCTGGAAGAGCAGTGAGCCCAGGTCAAGTGTAGCCAGCACCCAGCTGGGTCCTGCTCACCTGCCTGGGGACTGACCCACCTCACCCTGGGGCTGCAGGTGAAGGTGTGGCGCCTGCCCGAGAGCAGCCAGGACATGCCCAGCAATGCAGGGCTGACCCTGAAGCCCGGGAGGGGCCCGGTGGATGTGCTGCAGTTCCACCCCACGGCAGATGGTGTCCTGGCCAGCGGTGCGGGGAAGACGGTCACGGTCTGGGACGTGGGACAGCAGCAGCCACTGACAGGTAGGCATGGCCGTGCTCGCTGGCTTCTGCCCATGACATGTATCAACACACCTGTAGGACAAGATGCCATCTAGAGGGACCTGGACAAACACAAGAAGTGGGCCCCTGTGAATCTCCTGAGGTTCAACAAGGCCAAGTGCAAGGTCCTGCCCCTGGGTCATGGCAGCTCCGGTATCAGCACAGGCTGGGAGTGAAGGGATCGAGAGCAGCCCTGCGGAGAAGGACTTGAGGATGCTGGGGAGTGAAAAGCTGGACATGAGCCGGCCCCATGTGCTCACAGCCCAGAAGCCACTGGCACCCTGGGCTGCCTCCCCAGCTGTGTGGGCAGCAGGGCAAGGAGGGTGATCCTGCCCCTCTGCTCCACTTTGTGAAGACCCCCCTGCAGTGCTGGGTCCAGCTCTGGGATCCTCAGCACAGCAGAGAGGGACCTGTTTGAGCGGGGCCAGAGGAGGCCACAGAAATTATCTGAGGCTGGAACTCCTCTGCTGGGAGGCCAGGCTGAGAGAGTTGGGCTTGTTCAGCCTGGAGATGAGAAGGCTCCACTCTGGGGAGACCTTCTTGTGGCCTTTCAGGACTTAAAGGGGCCTGTCAGAAAGATGGGGACAGACTTTTTATCAGGGCCTGTTGTGACAGAGCAAGGGGGGATGATTTTAAACTAAAAGAGGAGAGATTTAGATTAGAGACAAGGAAGTTGTTTAGGCTGAGGGTGGTGAGACCCTGGTCCAGGTTTCCCAGGGAGGTGGTTGATGCACCATTCTTGAAACATTCCAGGTGAGGTTGGCCAGGGCCCTGTGCAACCTGCTCCCTGCAGTGGGGGTTGGACTCAATGATCTTTAAAGGTTCCTTCCAACACAAACCAGACTATGATTCTGTGATTCCATCATGCTGGTGCCTGGCCTCAAGTGATGTGCCCAAGTCCATATCTCAGTGTTGTGAACATGCAGCAGGGGTGACATTTTGGGGAGTGAGCAATGCAGCTCCTTGGAGGTGTACACTGGTCCCTGATGCACTGATGGAGGAGGGGTGTAAAGGGCTCCTGTACTGCCCAGGGTGTCTGTAGAAGCTTCGCTGGGGATCCACTGGGGTGACAGGTCCCTCTCCCTGTGTGTCCCAGTGCGCGAGTGGACACGACTGCTGTGGGCTGTTGCTGATCAGCCTTGACCAGACCTCCGCTAACTGGACAGGGACAGGAAGCTGAGCAGCAGTGCGGGGTGTAAGCACCGTGCGGTATTCCCAGGGCTCCTGCCCTTCAGATCAAGCTGCCAGCAGTGTGGGGATGCTCCCAGTAGGGCCACGGCAGCATCCCGGTGGGGGCAAGACCTTGGGAAAGGCCGGTTCGTGTCCCCTGGGGAGCATGCCGATGCCCATGGGTGGGAGAACGGTGGCCCCTGCCTGGGAGGAGCCCGGCGTGGTCCCGGTGCTGAGCCTGCTTTCCTCCCACAGTCCTGGACTCGCACGGGAACCAGCTGCAGAGCCTGGCCTGGAAACACGACGGCCGCCTCCTCGGCACCTCCTGCAAGGTGAGCGGCTCGGCTCCCGTGGGCGACCTCGCTGCAGCACGTCACGTCACGTCACGTCACGCCACCGCCCGGCCGGCAGCGCTGCGCCTGAGGGCGCACGGCGACCCCGTTTTCGGGAGAAACGGGCAGAAGGCGGGCCAGCGAGCGGCTCCGGAGCTGCGGGTGATGGGAGCGCTAGATGGCGCCTGCTGCTCGCTGCCTGTGCGCAGGCCTTGGGGAGCCCGGGCCCCGTGTGCGGGCCGCCTGAACGGGTAGGCCGAGCGAGCAGTCCGAGCGAGCAGGCACACGAGCTGAGCACACAGACCGAGAGTGCAGGCCAAGTGTGTAGGCTAAAGGAGCATGCAAGCCAGCCGAGCATGCAGGCTGAATGTGCGGGCTGAGCGAGCGGGCCAGCCTCTGTGCTAAGCGTGCAGGTAGAATGAGCGTATGGCCTGAGCAAGCAGCCTTCCCTCTGCATTAAGCGTGCAGGCCCAGCATGGAGGCTAAGTGTTGGGGCCGAGCAAGCTGCCAGGCCCCCAGGCCATGCACGGAGATCCCCTGACCGTGCAGAGAGACCAAGCGAGCAGGACTGATCATGCCCCCCTGTGCCAAGGACAGAGGCTAAGCATGCAGGCTGAGTGAGCAGGTGGACCCAAGATGCAGTGTGCAGGTCAGCCAAGTGTGCAGACCAAACATGCAGGCTGAGCGAGTTGTTGGAGCCTGGTGCTAAGTGAGCAGGCTGAGCAGACCCCAAGCCATGAGTCAGCCCCTGAGCTGTGCCATGTGGCCCCAAGGCCAGCAGCATCACCATGCTGTGCCAGGTGGGTCTGGCTGGCGCAGTGTGCGCTCCCCAGATAGCAGTCCAGCAGGAAGGCTGGCACTGGGGACACCTCCCTGTTCTCCCTTCTCCTGAGCTGGCCACTTCCGAGGGGCATCCCTCTTTACCCGCAGGATACTGGGGAGTGCTGGCAAGGTGGCATCTGAGGGTTGAGCTCCAGCCCTGGCTCTGCTTTGGAGGCTCCTCCTGTATCTGGGAGCAGTTTTGAGGGTGTCGGGGTCCTGGTGAGGCTGTGGGGGCCCTAGGGGTGCATAGCGTGGGGCAGGACCTGGAGGATGCTGTGCAACCATTCACAGGGGCAGACGCTGCAGTCAGGAGGGTGATGGGCAGGAAGGAGGGGGCTGCTCACTCCAGCCTTCTACCTAACACGACCTGACACCCCGCTGCCCCCATGGCCCTTAACCCTCCTCCGTTTTCTTCTTATCTCAACAGGACAAGAAACTGCGGATCTTTGACCCCCGAGCCAGCCCAGCTGCCTCCCAGGTACCTTCCCTCCTGGGTGTGCTGGGCGATGTGGTGCAGGCAGGCCTGCCTGATCGGGGTGCCCGCGGCCTGCCGGGGGCTGGGCTTGGTGCCCCAAACTGTGCCAGCCCTGGCACGACTTGGGAGAGGTAATGCAATAGTGCGGGTGTAGGGAAGGGACAGCCTCTTCCTCCTTCTTGGCCCCAGTATGGTTCGGCACAGGGAATCCCTGCCCACTCGCCGGGGCCGGCGAGCTGCCCTGGAGCACCAGCGCGCTGCTGGGCAGCAATTGTGAGCCTCGTGGGTGCAAGGGCTGCGAGCTCCCTGGCTCTGTGCCGCTGTGTGGGAGCTGGACGAAAGACTCTGGGGGCTGAGGACCTGCCAAGGGTTGAGAGCTGGGCGGCAGGATCCGCACAGCTCAGCAAATAACAGCGATTAGGAAATAAGTCGAGGACTTAAGCCTTGACGTCGAGTTTAAACAGCCTCTTATTAGAGGTTTCCTGTGGCTTGGGAGCTCTGGCTGCCGGCGGCTGCTGGGCCCTCGCTGCAGAAGGAGCTGGAAGCCTTTGGGAGGAGAGGGTTGCAATGGAGAGCAGGGCAAGACAGGCGCAGCGGGCTCTACCACTCCCTGTGCCTATCCTGCTACCAGTGCACATGTGCCTGTGGACTTGGGAAGCGGATGGACCCTGGTGCCTGTGCTCAGGCACAGCAGTAACCTTGGGCACTGACCAGAGGGAGCTGGTGCTCCAGCACCACACTGGGACTCTCCTGCCACCGTGGACCCTGGGTGTTGAGGTCCCATAAGGCCTCTGGGTGCCTTTTGTGCCCTGACCCTCCGAGCAGCCTTATTGCAATATATAAATATAAACCCTGCGGTTACCCATGCGGGGAGCCAGGGCAAAGTGCTCCTGGTCCTCAAATCGAATGGCCCCCTGACACTCCTCGGCTCTGAGTGCCGCTCAGTGTGCCTGGAAGGTACCAGTGTCTGCTCCCAAATTCATCCTGCACTATCCACCAAGAGCCCCAGGCACTATTCCCCTCCCCTCCCCGCCTTCCCCCCGCATCTCCCCCTGCCAGACCCACCGGCTTCTCTAACGGCGTTTCGGCAAAACTGTGAGCGCGATGGGCTTGAGCCAAGTCTCCTGGGGAGGGTGGACTCTGTCTCGCTGAGCTATTAAAAATAACGTGTGAATGATGGTGGCTGTTCAAAGCAGGCAGCTCCCTTCCCTCCGCTGCCGTCTGATCCAGCCCAGGGCCGGCGCTCGGGCTTTGCCAAGAGAAATATGCACCTTCGCTGCCGCGGCCGAGCACTGCCGCACCACAGCCCTAACTAGCCAGCCGAGAGTTGATGAAGATGTTTAGTCTTGGAGAAGTGCTGTGCTGAAGGGGAAAACTTTAAAATGCCATAAATCCTCTGGAAGTTTGCATAGGGCTTGCTCAGCCAAGAGGAATAACACTCCTGGGTTTTGTTTTTTTCTTTTTTTCCTATTTGCTGGAAGGCTGGGTTATTTGGAAAGGCTCCTTCTCCCCCGGACGAGTGCAGTTACGAAACTGGGTGATGCCGGGGCCGCCATTCGGTGCCAGCACCTCGCGAGCTCCCAGCTTTGAAGTCACCTGGTGGGGTTTTTTTTCAGTGATGAACGCAGTAAGTGAGACACGATGGGTTTTCCAGCTGGGCTGAGTTTCTTCCACAGCAGGCGAAGGGGTCGGGCTCAGCACCGCCGCCGGCTCACCCTGGTCTCTTTGCAGCACATGGTGCCAAAGCCAACCGTAGCAGAGAGCTGCTCCTCCGCCTGGTTCCTTAATTTGCCAAACCTGCCTCATTAAATCGTTCCTTTTTTTAGAGCAGGAAGAAAAAGGATGAGAAGGAACTAAGATTAGCTCCTCGGGGAGGAGGGCTCTCCACTGTGGTGCCTGATGCTGCTCTGGGGTCTCGCCGATGCCCCACAAGCAGGGCTGGCGACTGAGAATGGATGGCGAGGACAGTGAGTGGCAGGCTGTCCGCACTCTGTGGCCGTGCCCTGCGGGGGCTTGACCCCCCCCATTTGTGGCTACATCCACGGCAGCTATTTTGAGCACGTCCCGGCAGCAGGCAGAAGCGTGTGCGGCAGTGAGCGCGGCGTGGCTGGGGTCTGGCTGACCCTGCAGGGTGTCCAGTATATACCCAAAGCCATGATTTCCGTTGGGAGAGCTGGGGCCTCACCTTGCTGGATGCCCAGCTCCTCTTTGTTACGTCCGGGCTGAAGCAGGGAGGTGCAATTGCAGCAGCCCATTTGCGAGCCTTAGGGCTGTGCTTGCACCTAGTTGCTGTTCCCTGGTGCTGTGAAACTGGCCGTAGATATGCCAGGATCACCCATTTGCTGCAGTGAGTCCTACCTGACTGGGGCTGAGCCTGTAGCTGAGTCTGAGCACCATCATCCTTCTAGAGACGTTCTGAGAGTCCCATCCTTTGCCTCATCCCCTCCCAAGGCCGTGCTGCCTCGGCCGCAGGCTCCCCTCCCACGGGTGCTGGTGGTCGCCCTCCTCGCCTTGACCCCACACACTAGAATCGAGTCACATCCTCTCCCTCCTGGCCTCGGCTCTGCAGGGATTGGTGCTTCACTGCCCCCATCCTCACCCACCCTGCACTGCAAACCCCACCCAACATCCCTCCCGCAGCCCCCCGGGATGTGCTTTTGGGGTGATTCATGCACCAGTGTGCGGGGATGGGGGACACAGGCCGGAGCACCAGGAGGGTGCTTCTGCACTCACAGCCCAGAAGCCACTGGCACCCTGGGCTGCATCGCCAGCAGCGTGGGCAGCAGGGCGAGGGAGGGATCCTGGCCCTCTGCTGTGCTCTGGGAAGAACCCCTGCAGTGCTGAATTGGAGCAGGGCCAGAGGAGGCCACAGAAATGATCCCAGGGTGGAACCTCTCTTCTGGGAGGCTAGGCTGAGAGAGTTGGGGTTGTTCAGCCTGGAGATGAGAAGGCTCCAGGGAGACCTTCTTGTGACCTTTCAATGCTTAAAGGGGCCTGTCAGGAAGATGGGGACAGACTTGTTAGCAGGGCCTGCTGTGACAGGACAAGGGGTGATGGTTTTAAACTAAAAGAGGGAGATTTAGACTGGAGAGAAGGAAGAAATATTTTATGCTGAGGGTGATGAGACCCTGGCCCAGGTTTCCCAGAGGGGTGGTTGATGCATCATCCCTGGAACCATTCCATATGAGGTTGTCCAGGGCTCTGAGCAACCTGCTCTAGTTGCAGATGTCCCTGCTCCCTGCAGGTTGGGGTTGGATTAGATGACCTTGAAAGGTCCCTTCCAGTGCAAACCACTCCATGATTCTATACCCCATCTGATGCCCCAGATAGGTCACCACGACTAGCGCAGGGTGCAGCGATTCAGGTAGGGTGTGGCCTACAAAGGTGGCATCTCTGCTTGCCAGCTCTCCTCTGCCTTCTGGCAAGCACTGAGTCCACTGCCTGGGTCCCTGGGTCTGGTAGGGACAAAATGGACACTCAGGACCTTGCCTGCACAGCAGCTGGGGTCTTGTCTGTCTTCTAAAACAGTGCTCTCCAAAGCAGAATGCACATAGCAAATGTTAGATCTTCAGAAAATATTAGACCTTCAGACGTTCCTGCATAGCATTTATACATCACCAATGTACATCTGCTTTGAAGGTGGCAGAGCCTGTCCCAGGCTGCCCAGGGAGGTTGCGAAGTCTCCTCTGGAGAGATTCCAAACCCACCTGGACAATATGATCCTGGGCACTCTGCTCTGGGTGACCCTGCTGGAGCAGGGGCAGTTGGACGGGATGATCTCCAGAGGTCCCTTCCAACACCCACTATGCTGGGATTCAGTGATCTGCTGGGGGTCCATCCTCAAAAATACTTACTGACAGGGGTGTGCAATCAAAACCACTTGGAGATGTTGCTGGATGGAAGGGACATGGCTCGCAGGGCCAGAAACCTGATACAAGGGAGGACTGTCCCACGCCGTGTGGCCAATGTGCCCACATATGAGCCAGTGCCTCAGTTTGGTGCGGCAGAGCCGCGTCCGCCGGCCACAGCACTGCTCCGATGGGTCGCATCCCGCCCCCGCACACGGCACACTCGGGCGAGGGGCTGCACGCATCTGGCCGGCACCTGGCTCCCATTAACGGGGCCAGGGCGGGCGCCGGCGGCGCGGGGCTGTGGGGCTGCCGCCGAGCACGGCCAGTGTGGGCTGGAGAGGAGCCGGCTTCGTTCTCACGAGAAACTTCCCCCGCCAGCGTTTCGGCAGGACCGGGGGCGAGGGAACGGCCACGCGCGCCGGGTGAACGCACGCTCCTGCTCACGTTGTGATGAGCTCAGTTTTCATGAGCAGGACCAGGGCTTAGGGCGCCTGGGGACAGCTAGGAGGGTGTCCCCGTGGGTTTGTCCCCACTGTGCATTTGTCCCCCCACCTCTTGGGCAATGCCAGGTGCGGAGCTCGGTGCCTGGGAGCACCCAGGGCTCACAGCCCTCCATGCACACCCGATGTGGGGCAAGACTGTGCTGTCACCCCAAGACCTTGGCCCCAGTGGTCTAGAGACCCTGTCCCAAACTATAGTCACCGTTCCACGGGTCACACCAGCCCCTGCCACAGGGGAAAGGATGTCAAGGAGAGGGTCTCTGTGGACAGTGTGGCTGGGTTGGCAGAGCAATGCTGTGGTGAGGTGCAGATCCAGGCTGGAGTGACCTGGCTCTGCCCACAGCCAGGACCCCTCAGAGCCCAGCCTGTCACCTCTGCCCAGGATTCGGCTGCCAGCCCAGGGCCAGTCGGGGACCGCTCGCAGGGGGAAGGCGCATCAGGACATAGAGAGACTTTTAGCCTTCCTCCCCCCAGCCCATTGCGCGGTATCCCACGCCGGGGTCACCCCGGGGGTACCTGACTCCCAGCCTCGGCAGCGGCTTCCTCCAGGCTGGGGGAAGGTCCACAGCATCCCACATTCCCAAGGAGACCGTGGGAAGCTTTGAAAAAGTTGGCCTGGCTCTGGGCTGCCTATTTATAGCACCGCGCGCTCGGCGCTCTCATGCTTCTGTTCCCCAGCGTAGCTGCACGGGACTGTTTATATTTCCTCTACTCTGCTTCCCCCTCGGCCGTCCTTCCCAGGAATGCCGCTTGGTATGGCAGACATGGGGAAGTCAAGGAGGATTCGGGATGAGCCAGATTCTGGGTGAGCCAGTGGCATCACGAGGGATGCGGGCCAACCACCTCGCCCTCGCCAGCTCCACAGGGTTGGCACCTCCCTTACCTGGGGCTGGGGCTCCATCACTGCATTTCGGGAGTCCCCAGCCTGCTGCCTGAGCTGGGGCTCCTGTTCAATGGGCAAAGGTGTTTGGGGGATTTGAGACCAGACTTGTAGCAGAGCTTGTGGTACCAGTGGCTGCAAGAAGAGATGAGATGCAGGAGAAGAGGAATGGGTGCTGATGAGTGCTATGGTCTGCCCAGCCCACATGGCCAGCGGGTCGCTTCTCACCTGTTGGGGGAGGAAGGTCCTGCTCTTGGGCATCCATTCCAAGGTGCGAGCCCCTGCGGCCGTGGGGGCTGTCCCGACAGGAGCCCATTCACCTTCCTGTCCTTGCTGGGTCGTTGCATTGGCCTCGCTGAGGGCTGGAGGGGCTGGAGAGACGTAGGGTGGCTGTGCTGGCAGTAGGGTGGCAGAGGCAGAGCCTGCACGGCTCTGACAGTGCCCAGCTCCCCAGGGTGTGGGGACACCACGGCGATACTGCCCTGGGGGTGGGGAGGTGACATGGGCAGGAGAGGGCCCACCCCACTCAAACACCACCGTGACATAGACACCCCATACCCAGCAGCAGGCAGGAGCTAGTGCTGGCAACGTGATGGCTACCAGAGCATCACTGCTGCCATGGGTGGTGGCTGGGATCGCTGCACTCTCCTGGAGGCAGGTGACAGCTCAGGGTCTCCTCCAGCTCCAGGCAGAGACCAGGAGTGGAGCCGGTGTGAGAGATGCTGCTCTGCTCTGCTGGCCATCTCTGGATTTGGCCACAGAGTTGAGATCGGGGAGGATGCAGGGCTGTGGTTAATGCCCTTGGCTCCCCAGGAAGCCATTCCTTCTGCCCTCACAGGCTCGGAGTGTGGAAGGAGCAATGGCTTCCCTCACGTCCATGGACCCATCCTTTTGGTACAGGGAGGTGTCTGCCCCCAGAGCCCACCACAGTGCCTCAGACTGGGGAGACCCCTCCTGCCCTGGCACCCACTGGCAAAGGGATGGCCTAGCCCAGCTGTGGTGCCTCCTGCGTCCACACAGGTCCCTCTGCTGGGGTGGCTTCCTGTGGGGGTCAGATGCCCGCATCCTGCTAGCCGTGATCATGGTACACTAGCCCCAGGCAGGGCTGAGCTCTCGTGGCCCCTGCCAGCCACAGGGGCTCTGCCAAGGGCAGAACTGCGACCCCCCCCCCCCCCCCCCCCCCCCCCCCCCTTGCCCCACCGCCCNTTGGGGTTGGATTAGATGACCTTGAAAGGTCCCTTCCAGTGCAAACCACTCCATGATTCTATACCCCATCTGATGCCCCAGATAGGTCACCACGACTAGCGCAGGGTGCAGCGATTCAGGTAGGGTGTGGCCTACAAAGGTGGCATCTCTGCTTGCCAGCTCTCCTCTGCCTTCTGACAAGCGCTGAGTCCACTGCCTGGGTCCCTGGGTCTGGTAGGGACAAAATGGACACTCAGGACCTTGCCTGCACAGCAGCTGGGGTCTTGTCTGTCTTCTAAAACAGTGCTCTCCAAAGCAGAATGCACATAGCAAATGTTAGATCTTCAGAAAATATTAGACCTTCAGACGTTCCTGCATAGCATTTATACATCACCAATGTACATCTGCTTTGAAGGTGGCAGAGCCTGTCCCAGGCTGCCCAGGGAGGTTGCGAAGTCTCCTCTGGAGAGATTCCAAACCCACCTGGACAATATGATCCTGGGCACTCTGCTCTGGGTGACCCTGCTGGAGCAGGGGCAGTTGGACGGGATGATCTCCAGAGGTCCCTTCCAACACCCACTATGCTGGGATTCAGTGATCTGCTGGGGGTCCATCCTCAAAAATACTTACTGACAGGGGTGTGCAATCAAAACCACTTGGAGATGTTGCTGGATGGAAGGGACATGGCTCGCAGGGCCAGAAACCTGATACAAGGGAGGACTGTCCCACGCCGTGTGGCCAATGTGCCCACATATGAGCCAGTGCCTCAGTTTGGTGCGGCAGAGCCGCGTCCGCCGGCCACAGCACTGCTCCGATGGGTCGCATCCCGCCCCCGCACACGGCACACTCGGGCGAGGGGCTGCACGCATCTGGCCGGCACCTGGCTCCCATTAACGGGGCCAGGGCGGGCGCCGGCGGCGCGGGGCTGTGGGGCTGCCGCCGAGCACGGCCAGTGTGGGCTGGAGAGGAGCCGGCTTCGTTCTCACGAGAAACTTCCCCCGCCAGCGTTTCGGCAGGACCGGGGGCGAGGGAACGGCCACGCGCGCCGGGTGAACGCACGCTCCTGCTCACGTTGTGATGAGCTCAGTTTTCATGAGCAGGACCAGGGCTTAGGGCGCCTGGGGACAGCTAGGAGGGTGTCCCCGTGGGTTTGTCCCCACTGTGCATTTGTCCCCCCACCTCTTGGGCAATGCCAGGTGCGGAGCTCGGTGCCTGGGAGCACCCAGGGCTCACAGCCCTCCATGCACACCCGATGTGGGGCAAGACTGTGCTGTCACCCCAAGACCTTGGCCCCAGTGGTCTAGAGACCCTGTCCCAAACTATAGTCACCGTTCCACGGGTCACACCAGCCCCTGCCACAGGGGAAAGGATGTCAAGGAGAGGGTCTCTGTGGACAGTGTGGCTGGGTTGGCAGAGCAATGCTGTGGTGAGGTGCAGATCCAGGCTGGAGTGACCTGGCTCTGCCCACAGCC
>VWZK01004736.1:343317-388262 GCA_013396935.1 Baryphthengus martii | reverse complement strand
TTTTTTTTTTTTGTATTTTTTTTTTACGATTTTCAGGTCTTTGTGTTGATTGAGAAGCTATTCTATTTTGTTAAGAAAGTGGAAAAAAAAAAAAGAGGCTCGTGCCTTTGTAAAGAAACAAAATAAAGTTTGTACTTGGTTTTTTAGAAGCTCGGTCCCAGCGTCAACCTTTGGTGTGGGAGGATGGGAGAATGGGGATGGATCTGGGCCCTGGAGGACACTGATCCCTCTGGGAGTGGGGGTGCGTGGGGGGGGGTGTGTTGAGGAGACACGAGCTGAGGCTTTTGGAGAGTGCTGCCTGCACTGGGAACTGCAGGCAGCGAGCGGGCAGGAGGAAAAGGTGGAAGGATGCCTCACCCGGCTAGATTTAAAGGCTCTGCTCTGTCAGTGGTGCCCACATGTGCCACCAGCACCTCAGGGTTCAGCTGGGATGGAGGAGGGGGGGTCTGGGACTGGTTTTAGTGAGGCCGCTGGGCTTGGGGTGTGGCCAGGTCAGACTTTGTGTTCTCCTGCCCTGGGGATGGCACCTGTGGTGCCCAAGGATGGGCATGTCCCCGTGGCTTAGGGAGCAGGACGCCCCTCTCTCCATGGCTCTCCATAAGGGTGGGAGCACTCATCTCCCTCCATGGATTTTTTGAGGGGGAAGGCACCCATCTTTTCCCATGGGGCACCCACCTCTCAGCATCCCCCATAACTGGGAGTATCTCCTTCTCCTCCTCCACACTGCGGCCCCTCATGGTGCCCAGCCAAGGGTTGGCTCCTGCCTGCCCCCCCGCCATTGTCCCCTCCCTGCTCCCCCCACATCTCAGGGTCAGGGGCTCCCTCTGCTCCCATGCTTGTAGGGGAAGCCAGGATTGGGGCAGGGGGGGCTGTTGCTTTCCTTCTAGTTTGGCCCTTTCCCCAAGAAAAAAGTGGGTCACCAGTGATCAAGCCAGGGGCCACTCTGCAAGGCCAGGCTTTGGGCACAGCACTAGGTGGCTGTCTCCTATGAGTGAGGGTGACAGGAGCTGGCCGTCCCCTGTGCCCTGCTGCCGGCCTGGTGACAATGGGGACACACCCAGGGTGGAGGAACTTGTTCCCTTGCCTATGGGCTGCGTGATACCACCTAGAGTTGGTGACTTGTGGTGGCCTCAAATCAGACCAGGACAAGGTTCCTGGGAATGCCCACATTTTGGGATGGATGGTGGGCATCACCGTGCTGTGACGCTCATCTCTCCCCCTGCAGGAAATTCTGCTACAGCCAAGAAGGTGCCTATGGGCTATGGGTGCCCAGCAGGGCTGTGGGCACCCTTGGGGCTGGCTGGCAGTGCCCAATAGGGCCATGGGTGCTCAGCGGGGCTGTGAGCACCTTTGAGGTTGTGAGTGCCCGTGGGGCTGCAGGAGCTTGGGGCAGCCCAAGTAGCTCCACTCCCAGGCCAGTGGGATGCTGTGATGGGGACAGCGACCTCACATTGGTAGTGCCACCCCAGGAACCCCATGCCAGGAGAGCTCCTGTGCCAGCATACTCCTGACACAAGCCTTTTGGGGTGCTGCGGCACTGCCACCGTGCCTTGTCGCCGTCCCTGTCCCCATCCCCAGGGCCCCTGGGAGCGGAAGAGCGGCAGTAGCAGCATCTGTGCCGGCCGTGAGGCAGCTGCCTGCCCTGCCCCGCACCCGCCTGCCGTATAAATAGAGGCAGCGAGTGGCAGGGAGCTCCTGGCAGCCACCATGAAGGGCCTCAATCTGCTCTGCTGCTGCGTGGCCTCACTCCTGCTCCTTGGCACTGCAGGTACGGGCTGTGGGGTCCCCACGGGGCTCTGGGGGTCCCTGTGGGTGCCCATGGGCTGTGGGTCCCTATGGGGCTATGGATCCCCATGGGGCTGTGGGGTCCCATGGGGCTGTGGGTGCTCAGCAGAGCTGTGGGTTGCTAAGAAGGCTGTAGGTCCCCATGGAGCTGCAGGAGCCGTGGGGTTGTGGGTGCCCACGGGGCAGTAGGTGTCTATGGGGCTTTAGGCACCCATAGGGCTGGGAGTGCCCAGCAGGGCTGTGGGCACCTTTGGGACTGTGGGTGCCAGGTGGGGCTGTGGGTGCTCATGGGGGGCTGCAGGTGCCCGTGGGGCTCTGGGTGCTCATCGGGACTGTGGGTGCCCACGGGGCTGGGGGCACCCTGCTGGGTTGCAGGTACTTGTGGGGCTGCGGGTGCTGGCGAGGCTGTGGGGTGCCCGGTGACCCTAGCCGGCACCCCAGGGCTAGGTGGGTGCCAGTAACAGGACAAGGTGGCAGGATTACAGCCGTCCGGACTCCCCAGAAGCTCTGCCAGGGCTGCAGAGTCACCCTAAAATGTGTGGGGAAATACGGTGGGGGGCCATGGCCACGAGGGGCTGGAGGGAAGAACACAGGCTGGGGTCACCTCTCCGGAGCCTGGGTGGCCACAGGGCCATGCTGCCACCAGCATACCCAGGGTCATTGTCACCCGTGGGTGCTGAAGTGGCTTGGTTTTGGGCTATGAGGACTTGGGGGCCTGTGAGAGCGCTGGGACACCTCGTAGCTGGAATGGGATGGAATGGGCTCTTTCCCTCGGGGGTCTCCCACCCCACCCAGGGGCCTGCCAAGCAAGATAGCACTTTGAGTGACCCTGGACCCCCTTCCCCAGGCCATCTTGTCCCCACCGAGCACCCCCATCCCCAGCTGGGTGTCCCCTGGGGCCGTGCGGTGGGGTGACATCGCTGGTACCCTTGCTTGCCCTTGAGTTAATTTGGGCCGGTTCTCTGCCTGGCCAGGCTCTGGCGGCCGTGACTCTGGGAGGGGGGCAGCTAAGTATGGAAACAGCCGTGTAAGGGGACACTGTGCTCCCTGCAGCCGCCCTGACTCCCCTCAGCCCCCCCTGCCCTGCGCCACCGCGGCCCCGCGCACGGGCACCCGCAGCTGCCGCCTTCCAGCACTCGGCACCCCCAGCCCTGCCGAGTTTTGGCCTTTTAAGGGCATTTTGTACCATTCTTGTGAATAAAAGGGTTTGAGGGCCAGCAACACAACCCGTTGGTGGTGGGGTGACCTCCACGTGGCTGTGGGTCAGGTATGGGGACAGGGTAGATGTAAAGGTCATCTATCGGCATGGCTGGTGGCCGGTGCCACCACAGGCTGGGCTGGCAGCCCTGTGGGAAGTCAGGAGCTTGTCACCAAGGTGGGTAACCACCAGCCCAGCTCTTGGTTGTGCTGAGGCTGACTGGCATGGCCCGAGTTGTGTCAGACAGCGAGGGAGTAGCCTGGGTGATGCCATGGGGCTGGGTACGGTGCTGGGCACTGTGTTGGGCACCTCAATACCAGCACCCTGCTTAGCCCAGTGCTGACATCCCCGGTTTTGGAGGAGGCTCCGGGGCTGGGAGACACATTGGGGTCTGCAGCCCCAGAGTGGGCTCTAAGGGGTGGCATCTCCTGGGGGGAGTGTCCCATATTTCACCCTGGTCCTGCAGGTTTGGGAAAAAGCTCTAAGCCATGGTACATCTGCTGTGGTTCTGCTCCACGGGAACTGGGGGCGTTGGCGCAATGAGTTGTGCTTTCGTGTCAAGCTAGGCTCTCGGACCCAGCTCCTTAGGGGTGCAGGAGGTAGCTTGTGGAAGGAGTTGTTTTCCCATTTTTGGGCCTTGTCTTCCCATTGAACCCCCGCTCTTTGGGGAGAAGGCGTGCAAAGCCCAGCGGGGAACCAGGTGCTTCACTGATGCATCATGGAGAGGTGAGGTTCTCATGGTGAGGGCAGAGTTTGGTGACACATGGGGCCACTGGGGCCCTGTCACCACTTCTGGAGACCAGGGGTGGGAAGTGCCCTGTGCCCACGCTCGTGCAGCTCCAGCCAAATCGGCCCATGGCCCACGTGGCCTGGCTGGCAATGCTCCCCAGTGTCAGCAGCTGCCGTGGGGCTGGATGGTGGCTCAGGGCACTTGTCCTCTGCTCCATCCCTGCTCCTGCCCATGGGAAAGTCTCCTCCTCACACTCACACCTCAAGTGGCCATAGTGAGTCCCTGTGGCCACCGCGAATGAATCATGGGGATGCTGATGGGTTTGTGCACAGCCACCATGCTTAGCAGCTTTGCCCTGGGGAGCCCTTGCCCCCTCCAGCCAGCACAGATTTGAGTGGGAGGACTATGCCAGGCTGTGCCATCACCACCTCCAAGTTGGAATTGAGGAAAGCCCTGGCACACGGGCATCCTCCTCCAGCAAGTGCAGAGAGCACCACAGGGCTGGCACAGACTGCTCCTGGTGACAGCAAGTGTGGAACCCTGCCCCTGGGACTCCTCGTCCTGCCTCAGCCTGGGATGTGGCACCTTGACATGGACTCCATCACCATCTCCTCATGGCTTCTTGGGGTGCTCTCCAACACCCAGGACATGTCATCTTGAGTGGGCTCCATCACCTGGAATGTGTCACTTGAGGGTGGACTCCATCTCTCAGTACAGAACGTCTTAGGTTGGGCTCCACCACTTGGGTTTGTGTTACCTCATGTGGGCGCCACTTCCCAGGGCAAAACATCTTGGGGTGGGCTCCACCACCTCAGGTGAGCTCAGAGCCCAGGCCACAGCACCCTGGGAACTCCCCACCCTAAGCAAATGCCCCTGAGGACAACCAGCTACCCCATAGGCAGGGGACCACTATGTGCCAGTGACATTCCACTGGACTCGCTCCACTCCTCCACCAGCATCAGCACATCAGTGGCATCACTGCCATCGGGTGCTGGGGTGGCCACAATGAAGCAAGAGGCTTGGAGTGCCACAGGCACCCACAGATCTAGGTTGCTTATGCCACCTACATCCCTGTCACACCCCTTGTACCTTCCTGGGAGGAGATCCCAGCCCCTGTGGGTACCCCATCTCTCTCCCAAACTGTTGGCTGAGCAAAGCAAGGCAGATGTCAGGCAGGTTGGCCGCACCGTGACACCCTCTGCCATCAGCCATCCTTGTCTTGGTGTGTAGGTGACAGCCAGCTGAGCAGGATGTCCGGCACACCTCGCTCATGCATGGACCCGATGGCACAGGGCCACCAGAAGGTTCCTGTGAGACAGCACTGAGCTGGGAGGGCTGTGCTGTGCCCAGGGACAACGTTTGTTGGGCCATGCTCTTGCCATGTCCCTGCCACATCCCTGCTCACCAAGGCTGGGAGCGTGGCCTCGCCAGGGTGCCGAGACCCCAGCCCAGCCGGCAGGTCCAAGGGTGACTGAACTACTCATGAAATTGCCCGTTGCAGGAATAGCATCGGGCCCTGGTGCCTTGGCAGGGCTCTGCAGGGCTATTTTCAGCCCACGGGGACATTTCCCTTGAAAGTGATAGCCCAAGGAAGCCGGTGAGCTCGTGTGCTGGTAGGGGCTGGCAGAGGGGCTGGGGAGACTCTGTCCAGGCACCCTGAGCCAGAGCAGGGCATTGGTAGTGGCAGAACAGCCCTGGTGCCAGCCAGGTGTGTGGACTGACCCAGCTCATCTCCCCAGGGACTTGCTGTGGGGGCACGCCGTGGAAAAGGGCTCAGAGCCGCGTGGCCCCATCACTGTGCCACGGCTAAGCTGGGGTCCTCTGTCCTGCTGCTGGGGGTACTGGTGAGACCCCCAAGGCTGGAGACTCCTGCTCGGCATGGCCAGGCAACCTCTCTGCCTGGACATTCCCAAGGATGTGAGGATCTTGTGGGACAACAGGTCATCAAGCATTACAATTCAGGTTGACAGGTCCAAGAGCTCTCCTTTTCCTGCCCAGGTGCCCAGGAATCCTTGGGATGACCAAAGAAGAGGGATGGGGAGTCTTCACCCAGGAAGGCTCACATTGAGTGCATGGAGGATGTCCCTTGGGGCCATCAGGGAAGCCCTGGTGTAGGCTGGAGAAGTTTCCATTGCTGCAGGCCTGGGGACAGGACCAGCATTACCTCTCAGGAGTCCCTCTGGCAGAGGGATTGAAACTAGATAATCAGATTAAGGTTCCTTTCAACCCAGACCATTCTGTGATTCTGCGATTCTGCGATTCAGCATCTCCCCTGGAGTGCACACCTCACAAGGGACATCATGGTGGGAGATGACACATTCCTCGATGTAGAACGTGACACCTGCCTGTGATGAAACACGTGATTTCTCACTGTCTGCTCACTTACCAGACCCAGATCTCCCTCAGTCAGGGGATAGTGGCTGCTTCATCTTTCACCACCCTGATCTTTGTGGCTTCTGCAAGCCAGGAGTTCAGGTTTTCTTCTGAATCTTTAGGGTGTGCACCCTGGGGGGAGAGAGATGAAAAAACACCCAGTAGAAGTGATTCCCCATTTTCATCTCTATATTTAGAAAGCTCCGAGCCTGGTGTTAATCCCTGTGGTGCATCCCGGTGAGGTTTCTTTACCCTCTCTTAATCAAAATACCGTGCAGCTCTAGCTGACTATTTATAGTAATCAAATCAATTTGTTTTTTCTTCAACTAAACTTAAAAGCCGCTTCACAAATGAGGTCAAGTTAGTCTGACAAAGCTGTTTCCTATACTCCTGATGGGATCTGTATTGAAAAACTGGAAAATATTTGCTTTTTGGAGGTGCCTTGGGCTGGCAAAACTTCTGTGATGGGATGGGATGCTGTGGCTGGGCATCCTGGGCTTTGGGGTGCACAAGAATCTGGAGAGCCAAGCCCATCCTCCGCCATCCTCATGCTTGTGTCCTCTGGGCTTCTTGAGCTTCTCTGGGACAATTTCCTCTCCCAGTCAGTGAAGGTGTTGTCATGGCCAGCTCCAAACTGCTGCTGGAGTTGATCTTCTGCCTGTTTGGGCTGCAGTGAAACATGCAGGCAATAAAACACTGGCACTTCTTCCACCAGGCTCAGGAGCAGCACTAGGCTCTGCAGGGATGGCACAGAGTGGGTAACAGAGGCACAGGAAGAGCAGGGAGGAGAATCTGAGCCTGAGTGAGGGGCACAACTCTTACTTTGGGCTCCCCTGGCCATGGCACGGTTACTGATGGCTGAAAGGTCAGCTGGAGGAGCACCAGGGGTACATCCCTGAGTAGAGGCTATGGGGACCCCATAGAGCCCATCAGGCAGGGGCATCACTTTGAAATAGGGGGAGTCTCACAGGAAAGGGGGGTCTGCAGGGGATCCAACAATGTGGATAGTGTCTGCTGTGGAAAATCCTGGGAAGTTCCAGACATCTTTGGGTGCAGTAATTTTCCATGAGCTTTTAAAGGGCTTTGTAAGAACAAAGCAGAGCCTTTGGTCTTCCTTCAGCCTTGCTTTTTCCCAAAAAGGAAGACAGAGACAGATTTGGGGTGCAAGCCCCCCCTACTCCCAAACCCTGTTGAGAGGACAAGGGGAGAACAGGACTTGCAGGAGCTGGTGGATCGCTCCTCTGGGCACTGCAGGGGCCGGAATCCGGGCAGGGGAAGGGGGCGTGTGAAAAGCCATCCCTGTGGTGCTGGGCATCACCGACCCCACGCTTGGGGCTCCTATTTCTAGTGGAGGAACACGTCCCCTCTCAGGGCCACCTGTGCCCATCTGTCCCTCCTCACCAGCCCCTGCCCTGCCTGTCCCTCCTGGAGGATGCATTTTGGCGCCAGGGAGTTGCTGTTCCATACAGCCCTGCGCAAGGGATAGAGGAGTCGTGGTGTCAGGGGCACGTTCATTTGCCAACAGCCATCCCTATACTTTTCACATCAGCTTTTCCCGCATGCAAACCATCCTGTTTGCGCACTCTGAGCCCTGCCATCAGCTCTTCATCTCTACAACCACGCCCTGGGGTGCTGTCACCGGTGGCAAATGGGTCCCCAGGCAGCTGACAGTCCTCCCAGCCCCACAGATGGGTGTGAGATTTGGGTCGTGTAGAGGTAGTGCAAGTCAGGGACCCTCTGGGAGGTCAGGTCCCCAAGGGGAGCAGGGCAAAGACTCCTCTCTCATGCCACCCAACCACTTGGCACAAGGCAGGGCGCGAACAAGGGGAACCCCGGTGTCACTTTACGACGTTGCTGTCCCCGCTCACCCTCCTGGAGTCCATGGGGACCCGCAGGACGAGCCCCAGGTGCGGACGTCACCCTTGGCTGGCAGCGGGGTGAGGGGCTGGGGCTTCACCATCCACACCCTGCCGAGGCGCTCCTTCTGATTCCCCCGTACGTACAGTTGCTGTGCCATATTTTTAGCCTCTGGCAGACGTGCGGAGGGTGTTAAGCCCATAACCTTCGGCCCATTTCACTGCTCATCGGCCGACCATCTGCAGATCAGCACAATTTGCCTTGAGATGGATTTGGAGACCATGTAGGGGAAACAGGAGGCAGAAGGAGGTGGAGAGGAGAGAGAGACCTTATATAAGACCTTGAAGGTCATAGGAAACAAAGCCCATGACCAGCATGCCATCAGGAACACCTCACTCAGAGTGCCTGGGGAATATTTCCCTTTTCTCGTGAGGGGTGGCTCATGGTGGGTATTGGAGTTGTTGTTGTGCCTGTCCGTAATGTGTGATAGACCTGCTGTCCCCCTGCGTTGGGTTGGAGGGGATACACAGAGCCTGGACAAAGCCCTTGGGTTGCACAGGGTCCTGCTCCCCTCCCCACCCACCTTGATCCTCCCCAAACACCTGCCCAAGGAGGTGTGCTCCCCTCCTAGCCCTCCAGGTCACCAGCTGTTTCGGGGCCAAGCTGAGAATATCTCCATTTGCCAAGGGAACCCTCAGGAAGCCCAGGCTGGTCCCCAGGCCACCAGGGCCAGGCAGATGCATGCTGGCCCCTGCCGCCCAGGGCTTTGCAGGTCAGAGGTAGCCACTTCAAGCAGCTCCTGGCAGGCTGGACACCCTGAGGCGTCCTAGGGGTCCCTCGGGAAGGTGACCTGAAGGAGAGGGTTGCTCAAGGTGGGAGGGAAGTGGGTGAGAACTGCTCAGGCCTGTCTTCCTCTGGCTGGGAGCTGAACTGAAAGCCTGGTCACCTGCGAGCTGCGTGCCAACAAAGGACAGGGGAGGTCGGTGAGGGTAGAGCAAGGGTGACCAGCGCATCCGGTTTCGGTAGGATGAGGGGCAGTGGTGATGGGAGCAGCTCCTCCATGCCAGGCTGCACATGAGAGCAACTAGAAGCCCTGGCAGGACAAGGTGCACCCTGTCCCTCCCAGCTGCCTGCTGCTGGCACAGCTCGGTCCCAGCATGAGCCCACCACTGCTGCCAGCCCCGGCACGGATAGAGACACAACCATCTGCCCGGCATCCCCAGCCACAGCAAACTGGCTTTCAGTGGGCAGAGTGGTCTAGGGCTGGCACCAACCACACCGACCCTGGCTCAGCTCTTCCTGTGCTTAGCCACTGCAGTCCCCCATGGCCAAGCCCAGTGAGCCCCAGTGCCGCGGCTTTGCCAACGCTCTGCAGGACACATAGCCCCATGGCTCTCCCGGCAGGGGCACAGCACAGGAGCCGGAGGAAAGGGCTGGCTGCCAGTCGGCTGACTGTGCCCGGTGCCGCCTGTGCCCAGCGCTGCCCATGCCCAGCACAGCCTGCATGGAGGTGGCATTTTTTCCTGGTTGTCATCTGCTTGCCAGCTGGAGTACAAAGGAATTATTTTCCTCTGAAATGCTTCCCTGGTATGCAGGCATTAGACATTTTGGGGGATTATTTAGACTAGCAGCAACTGTTTGTAACGGAGACACTATAGCCGGTGATCTTTTATTTTTGGCACCCGTTGACTAATCTTAAATTGCAGTTGGAGGCCTATGGAAAATACGGATGGCTTCTCCCGGGCTGCAGAACAAACTCATTGTGTCTCCGCCAGCTATGTAGTGCAGCAAATGCTTTCCTAGTGAAGAGATGCTCACAATAAATAGCTCCCGAGCCCTGCTGCTGGGTCAGGAGGCATGGCCCTGTGCCGGGGAGCCCCTCGCCCCTTCCTCCCCCTTGCCCAGCCATCTGCCATGGCCGTCGTGATGCTCTCCTGAGGCAGGGCTGGGGAAGGACCCTTTTAACCTGCCAAGTGCCCACGGCCCCTTGAGCTGCGCTTTTGTTTTATTCATTTCCCCCCCTATAATTAGGGCTGCTTTGCCGCCTTCCTGCAGCGCTTTGCAGCAGGTGGCAGCCACTGCCCCGGGCAGCCACGGCTGTCACAGCCACAGGGCCCCCTGCTAGCATTGGCTTTGCCCCCCTGCCCCAAACACCTCTTCGCACCCAGCTTCTTGCTACAGGGACAGAAAATGGAGATGCAACTAGAGAAGGTCTAGGAAAGAGATTAAACCTCTTGGTAACAGCCACAAATCCTCCCTCAGGCCTCTGCCTTGGTGGTGATGGGGGTCTGGTGGGAGCCCCGGTAGCTGTGTGCCAGCGCGGGTAAGACTGACTGAGCTATTCTCATCGTTTAGAGCCGCACGCCCCCAGCACGGGCCATGTTGGAGGCGCTGCTGAAAGTCCCTTGCCAGCCGCAGAGCCCAGGTTGGAGGAGAAGGCAGCCGGTGGCAGCCCTGAGGAGGACGAAGATGGCAGCCCTGCCAACACCTCCTTGCTCAACGCTGCCAAGGAGGGATGCGGAGAGGGGGAGGAAGAGCCGGCGGGTGGCCTGAGTGGGGAACTGGGGCTGGGGGACAGACAGATGGAGGAGACTGCTGCAGAGAAGGGCCAGGAGGGGCTCAGTGAGGCCCAGGGACCAGGGGAGGATGCCGTGTCGAGTAGCCCTGAGGCAGCGCATCATGAAGGGAATCGAGGGCCTGTCTCGCAAGATGGATTCCATGCCCAGGAGTTTGAGGAGCCCAGCACTGAAAAAGGAGGCTCTGAGGAGCAAGGGCAGTCTGGGGAAAAGAAAGCAGAGGAACCAAGAGCAGTGTCTGCTCCTAAGGTGGGAGAGGAAGTGGGGGAGAAGAGCTCAGAGGAAGATGATGAGCAGGAGGAGTCGGAGGAAGATAAACATGACAAGTCTAAGGAAGATGGAGGCAAGAGAGACTCTGAGGAGAAGGAAGAGTCTAAGGAGGAGGAGTCTGAGGAAGATGGTGCTGGATCTGTGGGGCCAGAGAATGGAGGTGAAGGGAGTGACAAAGGAGCAGCTAGTGTTTCTGGCAAAACAGGCCATGTCAAACCAGCAGCTGCCAGCTGCCATCACCCACCCTGTTGGGATGCAGCAGAAGACCCACCAGCAACTATGGAAGACCCACTGGCTCTGGCGGAAAACCCACCAGCAGCAGAAGACCCTCCAGCAGTGGTGAAAAACCCGCCAGCAGTGGTGAAAAACCCACCAGCAGCAGAAGACCCATCAGCAGTGGTGAAAAACCCACCAGCAGTGGTGAAAAACCCACCAGCAGCAGAAAACCTGTCAGTATCAGAAGACCTGCTGGCACCAGAAGACCCACCCACAGTGGTGGAAAAACTCCCAGCAGCAGAAGACCCCCCTGCAGACGAGCCATCGCTGGCAGAAGCGGACAGCCCACCCAGCCACAGCACCCGCCCGGTTGCCTCCGAGCTCTGGCACGGCCGGATAGGTTGGAGTCTTTTCTTGTCGGTGTGCTGTAGCGGCAAGAGTGACCTACTATCAACTGCCAGTGGAGCTGAGCTTGGCACATTAAACTGCACCTAGTGCATGGCCCTCTCCTAACGCTTGTGCTTCTCACATCTGCCTCTAACTGCTGCACGGCCGGGCCGGCTACGGCATCGAGGGCACAGGCAGGAGCCCGTGGACACTCGCCAGGCTGGCACTTGTCGCAGCAATACCAAAGCCGGCCGATATTTCCCTCGCTGCACTTTAAAGGCCATGAATTCTCCTCTTGTCTGCAGACGTGGATAAGGTTTTTTAACACCCAGGCCCCTTTCAGCACCTGCAGACCTCTTAAAGGCTCTTTATCTTCCACCATCGGAGTCTTCCGGACACCCCAAGCTTTCTCGGTGTGAGGGCAAGATGCTGCACGGGATGGTGGGTCTCTTGTTCACCAGCCCTTGCTGCATAGGGAAGGTGCGAGGAGCTAATTCAGTCCGATGAGTTGCCAAAGCAACAGCTCTGGCCACGTTTGGTCAGTGAAAGGCTAGCTAAGGAAATGGAACACGCCCCCTCCCACAATTTCCTAGAAATGCTTGTGGACTTTGGTCAGCGGGTTGGGCAGCAACCTTCGGACCCAGCTGAGTCTTTTTCTGCTTTCATCTGTAATGTTCCTGCTCAAAAAGTTCCCGTTCGCGCCAAAAGGGAAACCTATTTTGGTCTCTGTGGCTTTACTTAGCAAGTCAAAAGGTCTTCCGCAGCCCAATGCTTGGTAGGCACTTGACACAGCCAAAGGGCTCAGCAGTGCCCTGCTTGGCCCAGCCGTCCCCAGACCAACCAGCCAGTGCACATCTGTCCCCAGACCTGTCCCCAAGCTCTTACTAGAGTCCAACCCAGCTCCCAATACCAAAAAGGACCTGAAGCTGCCTGGGACCCTTGGTGTGCCAGCACCTCTAGGGCAAAGACACATCTGTCTTCTAGTCTCAGGGACACCAGGGTGCCTACCCCAGGCAGAGGCAGCTGCCTCAGGCTCCCCAGGCCTGGCACAAAGCCCTGAGGTCCCCAGGGCCATGCCAAGGCAAAGCTCCCATGCAGAGGGCTCCAGTCTGATATGGGGGTAGAGGTGGGAGAAGTAGGAGGTGGGGGAAGTGGCAAGGCATCCAGGATGGGTCAGGCCGGCTGATCTCTCAGGAGCCAGTCCCAGTCTCACATATCCTCATGTCTTTGTTCAATAAGTAATTTTTTAGGGGGTGGGCAGAGCGAGAGGCAGAGCAGAGTGCACCCGCAGCTGAGGCTTGGCCCTGGAAGAGCTACAGCTGCTGAGGACGGGCAGGGGCCCCATGGGGTAGGCAGAGGCCCCGCTGGGCAGTGGGTGCGGCACGAGCTCGCACTACGGCCCAGCCCCTGGAGCCCCTTCCAGGCATGTCCTTCGCATTCCCCACAAGCGGTCAACCCTCGCCGGCCCCTCCTCGGAGCCAAGCAGTTGCCCACGATGCTTCCCCCAGCAGCCGCAGACTTGGCAGCCTCCAGCAGCCTCTGCAAAAGAGAAACCGCGTGGCATGCCAAAGGCAATGGCGGCTGTCGAGGCGTCCGGTGGTGCCATGGGCTGGGGTTGTGTGTGCTCCCCCTTGCCCTCTCTCCCTGAGCAGCTTGTGTGAGCTCCTGTGAGGAGTCCCCAGCTCCAGTGGTAACAGGTCTCCTTGCCTTTTTCCTCCAGAAGAAGTTGAAGACACCAGTGAGCCAACCAAGCGTGACCGGTCCCATTTGGAGAATACCCTTAAGCTGAACGAGGACAAACCTGCCGATGATGTCTCAGGTGAGGGGGTCTGGGTGACACTGAGCGGCATGTGTCCTGTTCCTCCATTCCAGGCAATCCCCACAGCATGAGCTCCTCACCATGCTGCTGCACCAAGAGCATAGATAGGATTTCCATTCCTTAGAGTGTTTTGGGTTTCATCTTATTTTGTGTAGGCCCAGCAACAGCGTAACTTCAACAACAGCCCTTTTGCTGCTCTTGGGTTAGCACACTTTAGGTACTTTAAAGGTGGCCCCAAGAGTGTACAAGAATCAGGAGGGCAGAGGGACTGGAGAACACAGACGGCGAATCAGCCTGAGCCAGCCACAGTGATGCCCAGAGAAACCCAGGACAACTTATGTAAAAGGGTTTGGATTTTTGTTCCAATTATTTACTGGGTTTTGCTATTGTAAGGATTGCTTTTGCCAGCCCCATGGGCAGTCCAGACTGGAGAGAAAGTGATAAAAGCTGCAGTGGAAAAAGCTCCTTATTTCTTCTAGCCAGCAGCTTAGGGTCTGTGCCACAGGTCCCTGACACCATGGCAGAGGGCTTTTGGGATCACAGGTGTTGAGTGCTACACAGCCGCTGGCACACACAAAACCAGCAGCAGCAGATGGGGACGGCGCCCAGCACGAAACATTAATAGAAAGTGGCATCGAAATGTGTGACTGGGATAATTTTGGCCAAGATTTCAACTGTGAGCCAAGTCCTTTGATCCATGGCTGAGTCGCCCTCAAGATCTACAGGGAATGTCCAGTAGCTTGCCTAGGAGGGGTTCAACCAGGGTTGTGGGTTTGCCTTTCACCCATGCTCGTGCTTCTGCTCCTGCAGGAGTTCTGCAGCGGCTGAGGAAGATTTACCACTCCTCCATCAAGCCCCTGGAGCAGTCCTACAGATACAACGAGCTGAGGCAGCATGAGATCACAGGTAACGCCATGGGCACCGGGGTCTCCGGCACCATCAGGTCATTGGGATGCAGGTAATAGTACAGAGAGCAGATCATGGAAAGACTCGGGTAGTTTGTCTCCTTTCACACCTTCCCAAGAAGGCCATCAACATGCTGGGCTTACAGGACACGCCCTAGTGAACCCAGCATCAGGCATTCCTGCATCTGCCTTAGCCCGTCTGCTGTCAGGACCATCTGTGTAGGCTGAGCATTGAACCCCGCCTGCTTTGGGTCCTCCACCTGCTCAACATCAATGCTCTGTCCCCGTGCCAAGCAGAGATCACGGCCCAGAGAAACAGGCTTGGCAAGAAAGCTTAGGAACTCTCAAGTCTGGGGATGAGCTTCCTGGGGGTGGCTGGAGCTGGCATCAGTCCTGCTCAGTATGGGACACAGTCACGTGGGCAGGGTATCCCTCGAGCTCAGTAGCCTTCATTCATCCCGGGAGCTTCCACCCTTTGGCACTTGCAGACTTATTGGGTCAGGTGAGCAGGTTCCCATGGCTGCAGACATTGGCTTGGGCTGAGCCCCAACAGCACACGTGTCTCTCCAGAAGAGGAAAGTGCAGCCCTGGCCTCAAGATGCTCACAAGCCACAGGAAGCTCTTATGACCCGTATGACACAAGCTGTCTCACTTTTCAAGCACAAATGATTCAAGTTCAAGTCCAAGGTCCCTGTTCACTGAGATGACTCTCCTGTGAGCCTCTACTCCAGCCTTGTCCTGTCCCAGGGTTAGGTGCCCCCTGTGCCACAGCTAGGCAGGCAGGGGATGCTGGAGTCCCTGCTGCTGATGTTCCAGGGCTGCATGCACATATCAGCCTCCTGCCAGGGTCCCTCCTTCTCCTGAAGTCCTGCCTTCCTCCCCAGGTGTCCAGCCTCACCCACCATGGAGCCATGGCCTCCCTCCCAGTGAGAACACCCTTCACACAGATCTTTCTTTTGCATCTGGGCTCTGCTTCATCAGCACGTGGGTCCCACATTCATTTGGGCAACCCCCAAACACAACTCCTAAATCCATATCAGACATTTAATAATCAGACTTGAACATCTCCATACCCAGCCAGCCCATCTCCAGCTTAGAGCCAGCAAGGAGCAAGTGGGACCCAGGGGGCAGGGACAGGGCTACAGAGTCCTCCTCACCAGGCCAGGTCTTGTCCCCTCAAGACACAGAAGACCCTGGACATCATCCACTACCCATCCACCAGGCTTCTGGAGAGGGGTATTTGTAGGTCTCATAAAACACAAGATGCCTCCTGCAACCAACTTCATGTTGCTGCCTTTGTCCATTCACTCTGCTGCTTTCCACCACCTGGGACCACAATCTGCTTGCCATGTGGGAGGGCAACTGGGGAGTCATAGACACACTCCATGCTGCAGCCAGTATGGGAGGAGAGGGGCTCCCCACAGACTGTCACCCCACAGCTGCTGTCACCTAGCCAGTGTCCTGGCCTGTTCCCTCCTTTCTGCAGCCAGCGCAGCACTGCCACATTCCTGGGAAAGGACCATCCCCACAGCTTCTTCTCAGCGCCACCATGCAGCAAAAATGGCCCAGTCACTCCCTGCCCCAGTTGTATCCATCCAGGAGCTCACAGATTCAGCCAAACCCTGACCTCCTCTCCAAGCTGCTTTGGTCCGTGCTGGTGGCAGTGCCAGTGTCAGCATTTACTGTTGGCTCAGCCTGGGACATGGTTTAGGAGAGCATTTGGGGTTAGAGGGGCAGCTGCTGGGCTCCCAGCCTCTAACCCTCACTTTGCTGCCAGAGGACACAGCCCTCAGTCCCAGTTTCCAAGGCACAACTCATTTCCTTGCTCAGGACATCCCATCCTGTCCTTCAGCCAGTCCATGCCCAAGCAGCCACATCCCTACTCCCTTTTTGGGAGGAACGTGTTTCTCAGGTCCTTGCTGGTTTCCTAAAGCCCAGCTCCTGAGGAAACAACCACTAATCCTTGTGTTTTCACGACTTAAGGCCCCTCTCAAACCCAGCTGCTGGGCATGACTCACCACAGAGTCCCAGTGTTCCTGATAACCTCATCTCACAACTCTCCATGGGCTGTTCCACTTCACTGTGAGGAACAGCCATCCCTCAGGCTGACAGTCCTCCAGGTCAGTTCCCCACACACCCTGCTGTGTCCTGCACAGCACCCTCCAGAGTTGCAGCTGCAATCCCAGAGTGGTAACTCACAGCCTCCTGGCCCTAAGGGAAAGGCAAGTGGATGCTCTGTTACCTGCAGCCCTTGGCTCAGCCATGAGAGGCCCTGGACATGCTTCCCTAAGAAATGTTTTGCCTGCCACCAAATTCCTCAAAGCATCTCTAACACCCCAACCTCACCCTAATACACACAGCCCCATCCTGGAAACCTAAACCCCAGCTTTCCCAATCCCTCATTAGCAGTGTAATTAGAGAAACCTGCAAATTACTTAGAGGATTGGCCCTAGGAGCACTCTTGACCTTGCAAGGCAAGACAGGACATGGTGGGGTTGAAGAAGTCTTCTCAACGTCTTCTTCTGAATGGTGCCCCTGTCCTGACTGGATTCACTGCATTGGTGGTGCCCCTGAAAGCTGAGAGATGCCCCCAACCTCCCATTCTGTGCCCACTCCCTGTGGCAGGGCTGTAGCAGGAGGGTGCAGAGCTGCCAGCTCAGCTGGTCAGGAGGAGCGGGACAGCTGGGAAAGCAGCGGGATAGGCCTGTCATGGAATATGTATGACCTTTGGAGGTGTAAGCCAATATAGAGGGGTGCTGTTGCGAACACCTTGGCCCCTCCATTCCGCGGCAGCTCTCCATTTTGTCTCCCTCCCAGTGCAATCCAAGTAGCACCTCTGCTCCTCATAGTTCGTCAAAACATCTGTGTTGTTGAGCATCACCTGTCCCAGGGCAGTTGTGACAGCCACCGTCATCCTAAGACTCTGAATTGTTGGGGCACATCCCAGAGAACTCACCCCACAGCCTCTGCTTGCAGTGTGTGTGAGCCTGGCAGGTGCCACCTCCTTTTCCCTGCCTGCCACCCTCCTGCAGCTCCGCTCTGCCATCCCACGTGGGTGCGGACACGCTCTGGCCTGTGAACCTGGTCACAGCGGAGCCACCCTGGAGGGACTGTCCCTTGCTGAGGGCTGAGGGGCTCTCCCAGTCTGGTGATGGGAAGCTTGCTGTGAAGACATGTCAGTTTGTGGTGCATGCCGGTGACCCTAATTACCGTGTATATGCCAGTTAGCAAGTGTCCCTGTATAGGGAATGACCTCCCAGTTGCCATCACCAGCCACCCTAGGGCTGGACACCGCTGGGGTGGTCCAGATGCTTGTTGGCGTTGGTCGCTGTCTTAACCATGGCTTGTGGGGCTCTGTTTGCTCAGTGAAGGTGGCTGGGGAAAGCAATAACTGCTGAGCGGGGCAGGAGGACTGAGGTGTTCTTTTGGATGCAGCAGGTCTCCTGGGTCTGCTCCCCTGAGCCCCATCCCCGGCACACAGGGCAGACTGGGGTTTAGTTCTTGTCCCAGTAGCTGCAGGTCTCGTTGCTCACCAACTATAATTCCTTTTCTCCTACTGGGAATGTGGCTGTCGTTGGTTTTTCCTGCCCATGAGAAGGCCAGGGCCAGCGGCCAGCTCCCTCATCAGCCTAGGCCAGACCCAGGCAGCCGCATCCCTCCTTTGACTCACGGTACCTTTTCTCTCTCCCCGTGTCCCCTGCTAACAGCTTACCCTGGACGCACCCTGGGCTCCTCTGCCACAGGTTGGTATCGCTGCCTGCTACCTGCATGCTGCCAGCGCTGCCTAAGCTCTTCGCTGGCCTTCGGCTTTCCTACTCACCTGCCCCAACAGAGCCACCCTTCCCAGGCACCCAGTAGACCCTGGAACTCACTGTCCTGTGGCACCCACTGCAGCCGGTGTCTCCAGCCCTTGCAGAGCTCATCACATATGTTGCTGTACTTTGTGCCAGGCCTGACTTTGTGCATCCTGACAGCCCCCTCCTTCCTGCAATCCACCCATCACCCAGGCTTTGACACCTTTCCCTCTTGGGTTAAAACTCAAGAGGTTGCTTATTCCTCAAGCTGTGGTTCAAAGGCGTATGTGGTGGACCTGTGGGGTAATCTCTTACCCTTGGCATGAACTGGAGAAGCCCAGCAGATAACCTATCCTATGGAGGGAATGGCCTCAAGTTGCACCGGAGGAGGTTTGAGTTGGACATCAGGAAACATTTCTACCCCTCAAGGGTTGTCAAGGCCTTGCCAAGTCTGCCCAGGGCAGTGGTGGATTCCCCATCCCTGGAGGGATTTCAAGGCTGTGGAGATGTGGTGCTGAGGGACATGGTTTAGTGGTGACCTGTCAGTGCTGGGTTAATGCTGGACTTGATGATCTTAAAGGTCTTTTCCAACCAAAACAGCTCTGTGATTCTATGATTCTTTCCACTCTTCACCCTCCTACATGCAGATACTTTCCCGAATGTCCAACCTTGATCCCAGTGGCTACAGTTTAAGCTGATGAGTCCAGAGCAGCTGTCCCAGTAACACAGGCTGGCCCCTGCACGGCGGCCCCATCACCCTCAGGAGCCAGCACTGGCTCCTCTCCCTGCCTGTTCTGCTCAGGGTGTGCTGCCATGTCCCCTCCGGAGAAGCAGGAGATGGGAGGAGGGCCAAGAAATTCCAGCCAACACCCAGCCCTTCCCCCGGGTCCGGCGCTGGGCCACAGGGACAACGTCCCTGCTGCAATAAGAGGCAGGGAAATCCCATCTTCTGGCTCTCGTGTCCTACCCCACGGAACCCGCAGCCAGATCCTGCCAAAATAGGCTTCTCCGCACTCCGGCCCCAGCCGTGGCAGAGCCCTGCCAATGCCTAGGGGGGCCTCTGGCTCCCCTTCGTGCCAACGTGCTGGCAGCCGAGAGGGCTGTAGATATGTATAGCACATTTTGATAGCTGCCTTATCTGCATCTCTAGCTGCAGGCACACACACGCGCGCTGCCTGTGTAGGCGCAGGCACCCGGCAAGCACAGCGCAGAGGCAGGCGCAGGCAATCGGCAGCCACGTGTAGTTCATCCCTTCGTCTGCGGTCACACGTGCCGGGTGGATTGTCGTGACTTTGGAAGCTTCAGGAGTGAGCTGGCCAGCCCTCCAAGGGCTGCCGGGTGGTGCAGTTATGGCACAGGCAGAGTGGCCGGCAGTGGCTGTGGTACAGGGATGAGGTGACAATGTGGGCAATGCTGGAAGAGTCTTCCCAGGGTGTTTAGCTCTCCTAGGTGATCTGAGGACAGAGCGAGACCTTGGTGCCCATGGCACAGTCTGAACCAGATGGGGAAGAGGTTTTACCACATCCTTTGTGTTGCCTAGCATCTTTGGGGCAGCAGGGGGGTAAACCCACAGCAGGCACTTCTGCTGAGCTTGAGGACAAGGAGTGAGAAGACCCAGTTCAGGGTTAATCCCAGCTCCAGAGTGGCGGTGTTCCCACTCCAGGGCAGCCTGACAATGGAAAAACCTCCTAGAAAGGCACTGCCCTAGCAAAAAACCGATTTGGACATCTGAAGTGCTCCTATCCCCAGAGCTGAGCTGTCCAGAACAAATGCAGGCTCTGTGGAGAGAAACTTGACCTTCTTGGCCCTGTTTGCCAGGCGCGTTGCAGAATCTCAGCATGCTCTTTCCCCTGCAGCAAACCCGGTAGCTTCGAGAAGCTGTGTTTTAAGCTGCTGTGTCTTCAGCAGGACCGCAGATGAAGGAGTGCGAGGCTTGAGGACCTCCCTGCTCGCAGCTCGCAGGCAGAACCTAATCATGCACCAGTGTGGGACTGTGGATGGCGGCAGAATGTGCCTGGCTGGAGCTGGGATGAGCTAGAGCTGGGAGCGAGGCAGGCTGGGCTGGGATCGAGCAGCCACAGGGTGGCTGGAGAGAGCTGCCGTGATGTTGCTGCCGCCATCCCTGCCCTGCAGCTCGCAAGGATGGGCTCTTTTTCCCTGGCTGGACCATCAAGGTGACCCAAATCGGTGCTGACAGACACAGAGGTGGATGTAGCAGTGCAAGATGCCAGGCCAGCACCCTCCTGTGTGGGAGACGCTCTGCTCTCCCAGACCCTGGCCAGCAGCGAGGAGGACCCATATGTAGTCTCACATCCTCGGAGCTGCTGTGCTATCTGGAGAGCTGCAAGGATCCAATGCCTGCTGCTGCCCACAAAGCCCATGGGTGCCAGCACTCCGCTCCCAAAACAAGGGGTAGGGATGGTCTGAATGAGCTGTCGGTGACCCAGCATGGGGGCTGCCGGCTTTGCTGCCCACCTCGGCACAGCACGGCAGAGGTGGGTGTGTGAAGCGGAGCCAGGGCGCGGGGGCTGCCTGTGTTCACACAGCCACGCCTGGCCTGGAACATGTTACAAAAGAGCACGTGGGGACCCGCCTCAAACCTCTGGCACAACATCACAGGGGATAATAATAATAATAATCATCATCATCACCCTCCAAAACCCAATTAAAGCCAGCGAGCGAACAGAACAGCAGTGACAGAGCAGCATGGAGGAGTGATTAATAAAAAAAATCCAAGGTTTCAACATTTTATTTTGTCCCATATGGGAAGACGACATCAGATCCCTGTGGCTCACAGGCAAGGAGCAGGCAGTGGGCAGCGAGCAGCGGGCAATGGGCAGCGGGCAGTGGGCAGGGCCATCCCCCTGCTTGGGGGAGGAGAGTTGAGCTGCATGGACACATCCGTGCCCCATGGAGAAATGTCCCTAGCCCATTCCTTTCCCCAGCAGTGACATGGTGGCCCTGAAATGGGTGGATGCAGGCAGGAGGAGGTTGACAGGCTCTGCCCAACTCCTGCACCCGTGGTTGGATGGGTTCAGTGCAGAGCTGCCATGCAGTGACCTCTGGCAACCTCGGGAGCAGGAGCTCAGCACCACATGGACTGCGAGGCTCCCCTTGCCTTGGAGATGGATCCCCAGCTCACTGGGAAGGTGCTGACTCCTGCATGGGCAGCAGCAGGGAACAGTGGAGTCTGTCAGCTGCACAGGGAGAACAGCTCTGCCTTAGGCGTGGGCCTGAAGAGAAGGTGCCTAGGTGCAGCGCGGGTCCTCCCAGGGCATGTATCCTCTCTGGGCCATGGAGGAAAGCCCAGTGCTGGCTGAGAGACAGTGGCTCCCAGCTCCTCCACTGGCATCCAGCCCATACCCAGGCTGGAGTCCTACTGGCAGCAATGGGATGGGCCCTCTCCCACCCTGAGTGCAGGATGGGGACAGGAAAGGTTCCCTCCGACAGGAGCACATTCATCCAGGTTTTACTTCCATTTCTAGCCTGACTTGGGCTCAAGTTGACTTGCAGGCTCCTGGCCATCCTGGGCACAACTTCGGGGCTGGTGCGGGCCAGGGCCTCCTTTGGCTCTGCCATCCATCTGCCCAGTGGCCTGGGGGCTGTAGGAGCTGAGCAGTGTGGGCACAGGCAGATCACAGAGTCCTGCTCCAGCAGGGATTGCTCCTGGGGTCAGTGGCTGTGTGCGTCCAGGGACATCTGTGCTCCCAGACCAATTGTACGACATGGGGACAGGTCCTCATGGGCCCATCGTCAGCCTCCTTGAGCCCCTCAGTAAGGGACTCAGGACTAAAAGAATGTGTGATGGGGACTGTAGTTCATTCTCCTACCTTTCCCTAAGCCCAAAATGTGCGAGGCACACGGCCCACACAGAGACAGGGAACTTCTGCTTGCCTGGAGGGCTGGGAGCCATGACCAAGGGGCAGATCCCTGCGAGGGTCTGGTGTCAAGGCTTGCAGGAAGCTGGCACAAGGCTTGCACCCCGCTTTCCAAGCACCGCACCACAGCGTTGCTCCTCAAACCACGCCAGTTCCCTTTGCACAAGGTGTTTGCCTGGTTGTGGCATGGCCACCTCCTTCGCATGTCCCCTGCTTCATGGCAGCTGCCTTCAAACCACTCTCACCCTGCAGCCAGGCCCAAACTCACTCTGGCTAAACCACAACCAAACCGAGACAAGACTCAAAAGACCTTCAAGTCCTCCCGTAGTCTAAGAAGGGTCAAACCTCAGAGAATGTCAGAGAGGTGAGGTGGGGTCTACCTCAGAGCACGGTGATGTCCCACTCCCGCAGACACCGGGGCCTGTCGCTGGGCGATGCCTTGGCTCGCGAATGGCTGGTGGCCCCCAAACGGTGGCTCTTTCCCCAGCAGCATCACCGCAGCACTCAGATGGGATGCTCATTATGGCCGAGAGTTAATCGCGTGGTGGCGACGGCTATTGTTTCTTCACTTCCTCTTGTTATTTCCCCTCTCCACAGATGGGGAGATCACTTCCAAGCCAATGGTGTTATTCCTGGGACCGTGGAGCGTCGGCAAATCCTCCATGATAAACTACCTCCTGGGGCTGGACGATACTCCCTACCAGCTCTACACAGGTACCACACTCACCACTCCCTCCCCGCTCTGCCAAGGGTGTGCTGGCAACAGCATTTCTGCATCCGTGTGGTCAGCAATTCCCGGCCACGTCTCTCTGATCCCTCTCATTATGGCAGGCAGGTTGTGAGCTGGTCCGTGCTGCCTGTCTGCAGTGCCACATGGAGGGAGAGGTTCCTCACCATGGCCCAGGGTTTGTCCATCCTCCCCTGGCAGGAGGAGCAGGAGGAAGAGGAGGAGGCAGAGGATGAGGAGAGCTCTCCCCACAGCATCCCAATCCCACAGCACAGTGGTCAGCACCTCCAACCCCCACTGTGAGAGTAGCCGTAATATCACAAGGGCAATTCGCCTCTGTCTTCTCCCCTTCCCTCTTCACGTGGAGCCAATTAATTTGTCCTCCCAGGAGAAAAGCCGTTCCTCTTTCCTCCTTCCTGATCCCATGGATGTCAGCCTGTGGCTGAGGGCAGATGCCCGTGGCCAGCTCTGCACTGCTGTAATGAGAGTTCCTGGGAGGTGGTTCTCCAGTGTACCTTGGGCAGTCAGGCCACTTCCAGAACAACCAGTCCCTGCAGAAAATGGCTCTGCTGGTGTTTTCTCAAGAGATTCAGAAAGAATTTCATAGCCCCGCTGCTTGCCTTTCCCCTAGCATCTCTTGGCAAGCGAGCAGTGCTCTTGAGCACCCCAGCTAGTCCCAGGTCCTATCATGTCTATTGCCTGGCATGGATTTCACAGTTCTGCTGCTACTCTCATTGCTGGACAGGGGCAGAACCTACCACCTCCGAATTCACTGTCATCATGCATGGACCCAAGCTGAAGACCATTGAGGGCATTGTGATGGCTGCTGACAGCGCCCGCTCCTTCTCGCCCCTGGAGAAGTTTGGGCAGAACTTCTTGGAGAAGCTGATAGGGATCGAAGTGCCCCACAAACTGCTGGAGAGAGTCACCTTTGTGGACACACCGGGCATCATCGAAAACCGCAAGCAGCAAGAACGAGGTACGGGTTCACTGGGTTCATCTAAGGGGCTCTAGAAAAGATGCCATAATGGTGTGAGATGACAAAGATGGCCAAAGCACAATGTGAAAGAGCCCAAGGCTACAAAAGGGGTCTTGCATTGGAGGGGATGGTGACGTTGGTCTGCCCATGGCTATGGCAGCAGCAGCTGGCACCTGGCGAACCTACCCAAGTGTCATCAGCAGGAACAGCCATTTCTGCTGTTCAGAGATGTGACAATAGAACAGTGGTTTAGCAAAGTGTCTCCTGGGCTCTCCTTGGCCTGGTCATTGTCTGCCTCAGCTCAACATTTAATGCTCCCTTTGTCACCCTTGGAGCCAGGCTTTGCCAATGGCTGGTGATGCAGCAAGGCCTCGAGAAGCACCAGTCCATCCCCACAGCACCTGGGATGCCAGGAGAGATCAACAGGGTTTCTTGACTCCCTTGGTGCCCACTGGTCAAAGCAATGATGTGACCAATATCTGCTCACAGGAGCAGCAGGAATCTGTGGCCAGCAGCAGGGAGAAAGAAGGTTTGGAGGTAAGGCTGAGGGAGATGTGTCACAGGCCCAGACACACAGGGATGGGTTTTCATGCCAAGAAGCTCTGAAGTGTTTTTAGCACATGGTAACAGGTTCTAGGCTGCATGGGAAGTCCATTGTGCCTCACACTCTGTCCAACTAGACAAGACTTGAGACACGGCAGGCTCATGGCTTATCTATCCCTCAACCTGAAGGGACTCATCCAGTGCTGGCCATTTCTATTGGATTTCTCTCTTTCCTCCCCTCAAGGTTACCCGTTCAACGACGTGTGCCAGTGGTTCATTGACAGAGCTGATCTCATCTTTGTTGTCTTTGACCCTACGAAGTTGGACGTGGGCTTGGAGCTGGAGATGCTGTTTCGCCAACTGAAGGGCCGCGAGTCTCAAATCCGAATCATCTTGAACAAAGCTGACAGTCTGGCTACCCAGGAGCTCATGAGAGTCTATGGTGCCTTATTCTGGAGCCTGGCTCCTCTCATCAATGTCACAGAGCCACCCAGGGTGTACGTCAGCTCCTTCTGGCCCCACGAGTACCATCCAGATACCCACAAAGAGCTGTTCCTCAAAGAAGAGATATCGCTCCTGGAAGATCTCAACCAGGTGATTGAGAACAGGATGGAAAATAAGATCGCCTTCATACGCCAGCACGCCATCCGGGTGCGCATCCACGCCCTTTTGGTCGATCGCTATCTACAGACCTACAAGGACAAAATGACCTTCTTTAGTGATGGAGAACTGGTGTTCAGGGACATTGTGGAAGATCCTGACAAGTTTTTTATCTTTAAGTCCATTCTGGCAAAGACCAATGTCAGCAAATTTGACCTCCCGAACCGCGAGGCATACAAGGACTTTTTTGGCATCAACCCCATCACCAGCTTTAAGCTGCTGTCTCAGCAGTGTTCCTACATGGGAGGGTGTTTTCTAGAGAAGATCGAGAAGGCCATCACTCGTGAGCTTCCCGATCTTTTGGGAAGCATCGGCTTGGGGAAGAAGCCCAATGTTCTCTCCTGTGACATCACCGGCTGTGGTGAAACCCCAAAGAATCGCTACAGGAAACCCTAAGGTGTTCTGTAATGTAACCGTCCACGTGTTCCTACCGGTGAATGAGCTTATGTCTTATCTGTCCAAGAAGCCGTGGCTTGTTAACCCTTTGAGCGCCACACTGGCAGAGGCTACTGTGCGATGAGGACTTTGAGTCATTGACATCGATGGCAGGGGAAGATGGGTGGGCATAAGAAAGAGAATAAAAACTGTGAATTCCTGACCTTTTATCTTTGTTCTTTCAAGTAGAAGGCAATGTTTAAGCTGTTAAGTATGAGCAATGCACTGTGAGCTAGAACTGTAGCTGCTTTTCTACTGGTGCCAAGCATGCATGAACAGGAATTTCAACCTCTGCATCCCTAAAGCCGGCGAGGACTGAGAACAAGGGCACGGCGTGAGAGCACAGGGGAGAGTGGTGACACAGTAATCGGGGCATCACCAGGAGCCACGGAGCAAAGCGCTGAGCAAGGAAAGAGAGGCTAGGTCCTGGCTGTTGTTTTCATGCACAAACATCAGACAGATCTCTGCAAATACTGATCTCGTTTTTCCTTCTGAGACTTTTAGGTTGCCTGGTAAGTTCTCCCTTCATGTAACAGCTGAGTTGAACTTCTGCAGCCTTCACCTGCGCGTTTGCATTAGCAAAGGGCTTTTGCAGGGGCATTTATATCTCCCAACAGGCAGCCGTGATGGGATGTCCATGTCAGAGGAAGCAGTGAGCTGGAAAGGAGCTAAGCTGTGCTGGAAGAGGAGGGCCAGCAGCCCAAATCAGTCAGTCCCATGAAGAGCCGTGAGCAGGTTTTCCTTGCCCTGGGCCAGCACAGCAATGGGGCACTTCACATCTGCATGTGCCATCGACCTCGAAACCCTGTGCTGGCAAGCCAAGCGGGTCAACCAGGCTCTGAGGGGTCAGGGTTTGGCAGTTTGACTTTGTTCAAGCCTGTGTTGCTGTTCCCTCAGTTAGACTCGCTATGGTTTTGCACTCCGTGGAGGAAGGCAGGAATGGGAGGGTCACTAGCCGCATCCTTTTTGTCCATCTGCTGATCTGTTCTCCCTAGGACGATCCAGGCAGGTTTTCTGTGGCTTGGTCACTAAACTTTCCCCATTTTAGCCATTGTTGGCTTGTTTCTGTGCATGGTGGCTCAGTCCTGTGAGAAGAAGAGTACTGAGCAGGGTGAAGTTCCCTGACCTTGAAGCCTGTTAGTGAAAGCCAGGGGATTAAGGGTGGCCTCTCATCACTTGGTCCTCATGGCCTGCATGGCTGGCTGCTGAGCCAAGCACAAACTGACCAATGTAGATGTTACTCTGGGTGGAGACTGGTGCCTCTGAGCCTTCCAGCAATGTGCTGAACATCCTTTCTCCTTCCTCCTGCCAAATGACCACAGCTAATGCTGCTCCCCAGGAAACCTCTGCAGCAGAGAGACTGATATTTGACAGGAACGAGAGGACATGGAGGTGCTGGCTGAGGCAAGTAAAAGGCAAAACGAATGAAAGAGGGAAAGAGGAAGCTGGGAATGGAAGGCTCTGTTGTGATGAGAAGGATGTGAAGGGCAGTGACCCTCGTCTTCCACGTACCCAATGGCATGCGAGCTAAGGCAGAAGGTCCATGGGAGCTCCATATCACCCAGCAGTGAAGCCAGGTGCTGCAAATAAGAGGTCCCCTTGAATCTAGGAGAGTTTGGAGGATACCACCCCAGGGACTTCCATGCTCCTTGCCTCTGTTTTGAGGTGGGACTCCACGTTTGAATTATTGAAGATGAGATCCAAATCTATGTCCAAGGAAGGGAAGGAGCATGGCTCATGCAGAGAGATTTTGCCCACAGCACAGAGGGGACCGGAGGTTCAAGGGGAGACAAGCAGAGTGTCAGAAAGCACCAGCTAGAACAGCCCAGAGAGAAGTGATGTGTTTGTGAGTCAGTGCCGAGAGGTCTCCAACCTGCCCCAGAGCTGCTGCCCCTCCACTACTGTTCCTTCTTTCTTGCACGTGATCCTGTTGCTCATCAGCATCCCCCGACTCTTCCTTGTCTCTCACTGTCCTCCGCTGGGCTAGTCCATGTCATTTTCTTAGGAGCTAATGGAATAGAAACACCACTAGGAATGAGCTGATGATGTCACTGTTCCTGCCATCACATCACGTGTCGCTGTCACGGCAAGCAAAGGCCATCACAAGTTTCTGTTTGCAAGCACCATATCGCACCATCTCTTTCCTTGTTGCCTGTCCCTGCAAAGCCTGTGAGGCTCTGGGGTATCCAGGGAAAGGCCTCCCATCTCAGGAAGGAGCTCCAGCACTCCCTTACGGCCCTGAACCTGAAAGCACCACCACTCGGCTCTCACGCTACTCCCACCGTTCTCCCCATCCCTTTTCCGTTTTCTTTTTCTTTTGCTTTATGCCCCAGCATCCGTTGGCTCCTCTCCCCCCTTTCTCTCCCCTTTAGCACACTCATGCCCTGTGCAAAACCCTGGGTGAGGGCTCCTCTGTGACAGCCAAAACCTTTTCCCCCCGTGCCCTGGTATGGTTCTGTTCCCAACATGATGGCAGCGGTGGTCCTAAGCTGGGCTGGTTTGGGTTCCCTGTGCTGTACACTGACCCAGCTCCACACTGGCTCAGGGAGACACCAGCATTGAGATGCTTTCTCATCTGCAGATCCAAGTGGCTGCCGGTCCCAAGAGGACTGTGGTCCCCAGCCTAGCTCTCTCTGAGCTTAGGAGAGCTCTGGGGATCTGGGAGTGGAAATGGGGAGCAGGGAGACCTTTTCATTTTGCCAAGAAACCCCAAGTCTCTGCGTCGCCGTGGGAGTGAGAGTCTCACCTGAGAACACCACAAGAAGGAGAGAGCTGGGACACAGGCCCATGTAGATGCCCATGGTTGTGTTCATTGGGATAAAACTGTCAGCTTGAACATTAGCCTGTCTAATAAAACTTGGTATTTTCCAAACCCACTCCCTGGAGATGGTTTTGTTTGTCTTGCTGGTGCAGTGCAAGGGCCAGGGCTGGGGTGGCCAAGGAGGTGCAGCTACAGGCATTCAGGCAGGAGCTCCCATCTTTTTCCCCTCACCCTGGCCTTGTACCTGTCCCTTGCATGGCGGGCAAGGGACCCACCAGCCACGTCCGAGCCATTTGGTTGCTTTTTACAACCCAGCAAAGTGAATCCCAGGAACCTCCGCTCCTTTGCTTTGTGCTTCAGGGCACTGCTATCCTCCCTGGTGGGACAGATCCATTCTCGCACCTACGCTAAGAGATGCTCTTTAAACCATGTTTGTGCACGGTCCTCCTCCTCCACCACGGGAGAAAAGCCAACCAATCCTCCCTTCTGCCCTGTGGGGGCTCCAGCACAAAGTCCCGGGGGGAAGCAGGAGTGGTGGGGCTGGTGGTGAGCACTGGCAGCTGTGGGGCTGAGACGAGACCATGAGCCCATATGTGCCGTGGCAGGCACGTTGTCCATGACTCAGCCCCACGGGCAGCTCGGCAGCAGGGTGGGTTGGCTGCACGCAGGGATGGTCTGCACCGCGGCTGCTTCTTCTGCCAGCATTATGGTCACACCCTGCCCACCCTGGCTGCTGCCTCAGGGGTGAGCCTTGCAGGGGTACCCAGGCTGAGCCCTGAGGATGCAGGATGAGGCCTCTGGCCTCTCCCTGGTGGCAAAGCCACCCGCGACCAGGCAGAAGCTGTACTGCAAACCAGACCCTGAGCATAACCTGGCTCTGGGTCCATGGCGGAGGGAAGGAGAGTGGGGACTGTGGCAGAAGGCACGGGTCAGGGACCTTGGAGAAGGGCAGGGGGTTAGGGACCACAGAAGAAGGCAGGGGGTTTAGGACCATGGAGGAGGACAGAGCGTTTACAGCCATGGAGGAGGATGGGGGTGGAGGGCCATGGAGGAAGGCAAGGGGTCAGGGATCCTGGAGGAGGACACAAGGTTTGGGACCATGGAGGAGGGCAGGGATTGAGGATCACAGCAAGGGACAGGGAGTTGGGGATCCTGGAGGAGGATGGGGTGTTAGGGACCATGGTGAACTGCAGGGGCTCTTACCAGCCACACAGAAAGAGGCAGATGGATTCACAATCCCACCAGAGGCTGGGGCTCATGCAAACTGCTTTTTATAACCTTACTGCCTGGCTTGTCTGTCTGTCTTTCCAACTATCTGTCTTGCTTGCTAATCAAAAAAGGTTGTTCCAAGAAAGCTGGAAGAGGAGAAGGAATGTCTCACTTGGCTGTGGCTTCCTTTCGAAAGTCTGGAAAAACTGTGGCATCTCGACGTGCATAAAGGTCTGCCTGGCGAGAAGCACATTTTCCTTCCAAAGCTGCTGTAAAGATGTGAATCATGAGCCAGTAACGCTCCTGGCAGAATGAAAATCAATTCCACAGAGACGTGGTGCTGGCAGCAGCTCTGCTGTATCTATGGGATGGAAAGGAAAAACATTTATCTTAGAGACATCACTGGGGAAGAGCTGTTGGTGCTGCTGAGAGCCAGGCGTGGCTGGATCCTGTCTGTGCTGAGGGTGCTCTTGCTGAGGGGAGACTTGAGCAGTTTTCCCAAAGGTCTCCCAAACCCATAGTCAAAGGTGTCATTGCCAATGTTCAAACACAAGCCAAGGGGTTTACCATCCCCTTTGGTTGCCCTCCACAACCTGAGCCCCTCAGCGGCATCTCTGCCTTTCAGGGGTGAGAATATCCTGTACCCCAGTGGGTCGTTTGCAATGATGTCGATCCAACAGTTGCACGTGACATGGGCCCTTCCTGGTGGAGATGGCAAAGGATGGGGAGCTGGGGATCCCGCTGGGAATGCTGCCTTGGGAAAAGCCCCAGGCCAGGGACTGGTGCTGCCCCAAAGGATCAGCTGCTTGAGAGAGGTAGGAAAAGCTGGGTATCGGCCCTAACAAGTCACAGTTTGCTTAGCACACCTGGATGGCATTCAGAGCAAGAGGGGAGGAGCCAGGGAAGCCTGGAGCCTTGGAAAGGTTATTTCACACCATGGGGTAACTAGCAAGTGTAACCCCTGTAAAATGGGGGGATAGAGGGCTGCTGATGGGTGCTTTGACTGAGAAGCTCGCTTGGATGCTGGAAACAAAGGAGGTAAGAGGGTGGTGGGCAAGGACCTGGGGAAGATCCCTGGGAGCTGAGGAGAGTCTGGAGGGACTGCAGGGTGCTCACACGCTACATTCTCCTGGCCCATGTTTTTCTAACATGTTCATTAGTGGTCATTTAGTTACAAGATGCAAAAAGGAGATGTTCCAAAATACTCATATACTTATGCAACATATGCAATGAGCAACTAGTGCTACCAATAAGAGAGGGAGTCATGGGAGCAGAAAAAATACATCAGTGTCCCAGCAAAACTATCTCTGACCTAGCTCAGCCAGTTTGCTGTGACCTGGAGTTATCTCAGTGGCTTTTTGGGATACTGGCAGAGGAAATGAAGCATGGGTAGGTGATTTGATGGAGACTGGCTGCTGCTGGCACAGGAGAGAGTCAAAGAGTGTCAGAAACCACCTGTGTTCACAGCAAAGGCCATCAGAGGGGATAGGAAGAGGGGGCCGGTGCTGGCGCCGATACTACTTCAACTCTGGATCTAAACTCATCACCACAGGGAAGCCCTTTGCTTTCCAACAACTCTCCAGTGCTGTCTTCCTGTAGATGGGAATTACTGGGGCTGAGCATAGTAATCAAGTGCTCCTGGGGGTGGAGAATGCTGTCGTGTGCTTTCCGGTGGCTGTGATTAATTGTTGTTAATATTAAATTCAGCGCTTTTCTGCAGGACGGAGAAGTGCTTAGGCGGAAGCCCAGCTCCCATCCTACCTGTCACTAAAGCACATTGTAATTAAACCATAGTGGAAGGAAATAGGTGTATCCTCTGTAAATGGCTTCAGCTTTCCACAGACATTTGCGTCTCACTGTTTCCTCTTCAGCTGGCCGAGCTGCTTCTGTTTTCCCCCTTCCCATGACATATACGTTGTTTTTTCTCCTTAATCCTGCGTGCAAGTCCTGACAGTGGGGACTTGAGCAGGGAGGAAAGGAACCCCAGCTGCCCCTGACCCTTTGCTACCCATGGAAATTCTGTGTCAGCTGCAGCCCTGGCCCCAGAAAAAGCCAGGGCTGTGCTCTGGGTTCTTACTCACCTAGTTGGTCCCTGATGCTTTCCCTGCTCCTTTGAGGCTGGGGCAGGGTGCAAGCTGTACCCCGTTGGAAGTAAATGGTAAAGCTCTGCCAGGGTTTGGACTTGTCAACAAATCCAGTTACACAAGTATGATGCACCCCAGTAAAATCATTACTGGAACAGACAGAGGCTCCTCAACCCTGCAGGCTGCCAGGTGCAGGTACCTGCTTGTGCTGTGATGAGAGATGCTGGGAAAATGCAGGAGAGGTGGCCAGGTCCCCGCTGACACTGTGAAGCCAGGTGGTATCTCCAGCTTGACCCCAACATCCCGGAAAACTTTTCATCCTGCTTCAACAAATCTGTTTGTCACATCCATGCAGAAAACGGGAGAATTTTAGAAGCTGTGAAGAAGAGTTTAGAAACTCCAGGGATATCTGCAAAGCCCCCCTCCTCTCCGTTGGCAGAAATTCCAATGCTTGGTGCATTCTGCTGGATGAAAGGCTGATACTGCCCCAATAAAATGTGTTTAACAACTTGTTTCCACCTTGAGGCAGACCTGGATGGAATTTGCAGCATCTGAGGCTTGCTCAGGTTTAAGTCAATGGTGACTGGCCTCAGCCAAACCCTCCCAAAGAGCCAGCTCTGGCTACAGATCCCACAGGGCCCAGCACAGCCCCGAGGTCTGGCGCAGAGACGGGTCGACAGGCACAATCTGGGGGCAAAGCGAAATGGAGCTGGGGGTTATTGCATCCTGGGGCAGGGTTTTCCCACAGCGTTGTCTGCCTGGGGTATTTCTGCTGTGGTTCTCCTCAAGTGAAAGATGAGGCAGGATGCTGTCAGGTGGGACATGGGGTTGGTGGCGATGGATCAGCCATCACCAGAGGACACCGAGAGGAGTCGTGTCAGCAGGGGCTGAAGGAGGACCCTCCTCTGCCTCTCCTCAGTGACCAACAGGACTGAGACATGTCCAGAAGCCACGGTTAAGACCTAGGGTGTGTCAGAAGGGATGTGTCAGGACAGCAGCACCGTAGACTCGGGTATGCCACACCACGGCAGGTTAGAAACAGCGTGGCCAGCATCACCATCCCTTCCATAGCAGATTGTTAAACCTCAGACATGGCCTGGGGAAAGGCTAAAAAACCATTCAAGATAAGACTTAGGATGAGGCATTTGGAGATAAAAACGGGCAGTGAGGGAAAATAAACCCTGCAGCAAGTACAATAATGGTGCCAGGAATGCTACCTTGAAAATTTTGGACCCAGTGTGATAAAGATCATGTGAAGGTGTCCTGAGAACCAAATGTGGCTTCTCACAGCTGTCAAGGATACTGGCAGAATCATGCAGGGTCAGGATGGGCAGGAGGGATAGGGGAGCACCAGGTGTGCCTAAACTGGGATAGATTTGTGGCAGGTGGTGACAGTTCTGGCATAGAATATGGGAATGACCTGGCTTCTCCCAGTGCTGGACAGTAAAGATGGAACAGTCAGATGGACAGCAATGGTCCCCGCACAGGACCAGGGCTCCAGGCACATCCCCAGGCACTGCAGCTGTGGCAGAGAAGGAAAAAGTTTTGCTGGGACCACAGTGCCGATGAATGACTGTTTTGTTTGTTTTGTTTTTTTTCCCATTGCTTGCAAACATCGTCATCTTGTATAAAAACACAAAATGCCAAAATGTGAGTCAGTGCAATGGCAGTTTGGCTTCTGCCAATAAACGGCAGAACTACAGTTTGCAGTGTGATTTATTCCTCTTTCAGAGGGTTTCAACAGGTTGCTTCATGGCAGGTAGAAAATATTGACCTGATAGAAGAAAAAAAAAATTAAAAAATTAAAACAAATTTTAAAATATTAGAAAAATTTTTGTCAGTCAGTTGCTTTCTTATTAATGAGAGGAAACCTTTCAGTCTTATCTAGTGGCCAAAGTTTCAGCATTGATATACATTAGAGAGCAGAAAGAAATTCAAACACTGTCTTCCTATGAACAGGAGATTCAAACTATATAAAGATGTGGGTGTTTGTTTTGGGTTTTTTTTAATAGCTGTTAAAAAAGTTTTGCGGCCCAACGTTGTGATCCAGCACAACAAAAGATTCTATTCACATGAGGGAGCAGTTCTGAGACTATCTCAGGAATCTTAATTCCTGGATTTCTCAGCTTTTTTTTTTTTTGAACATAAAGAATTATGACATAATGTCATTTTTTTTGGTAAAAAACGCTATAGTTTAAATTCCGCTCTGTAAACACTCAGGCGTGTACTTATGTCTACATGTGTAAATAATTCCATGCAGGTCGGCAAAACTAACCACGTATGTAAAGTTAAGTGCGTGTGAAAAGTATCTGCAGAATTGAGGCCAGCGATTGCAAAACAGTTTAAACTATAATCCTCCATTTCATTAGCTTCTTGAAAAACTTCTGCTATGGGTTTGAAATCCTCCCTATTTTGAGCCAAAGGTGATTTTTCTTCCCAGGGAGTCTGAGCAAAAATCTTCCCACTGGTTTTAAGTTTCTGGATTTCAAAAATTGTATTTTTCGCTAAGGACACCTCACTTAAGGGAGGTGATCCTGCCTCTCTTCTCTGTTCTGGGGAGACCCCCTCCCTGCAGTGCTGGGTCCAGCTCTGGAGTCCTCCGCACAGGAGAGAGAGGGACCTGTTGGAGCAGGACCAGAGGAGGCCACAGAAATGATCTGAGGCTGGAACCCCTCTGCTGGGAGGCCAGGCTGGGAGAGTTGGGCTTGTTCAGCTTGGAGAAGAGAAGGCTTCGCTCTGGAAAGACCTTCTTGTGGCCTTTCAGGACTTAAAGGGGCCTGTCAGAAAGATGGGGAGAGACTTTTTAACAGGGCCTGTTGTGACAGGACAAGGGGTGATGGTTTTAAATTAAAAGAGGGGAGATTTAGACTGGAGAGAAGGAAGAAATGCTATACGCTGAGGGTGGTGAGACCTTGGCCCAGGTTGCCCAGAGAGGTGGTCAATGCCCTGTCCCTGGAAACCCTGGAACCATTCTAGGTGAGGTTGGCTGGGACTCTGAGCAACCTGCTCTTGCTGCAGATGTCCCTGCTGCTCGCAGGACTAGATCACCTTGAAAGGTCCCTTCCCACCCAAACTGATGATGTGTGCCCAGATGGCACGGAAGGCCAATGGCATCCTGGCTTGGGTCAGGAATAGCGTGGCCAGTGGGAGTAGAGATGTAATTCTCCTCCTGTACAGGGCACTGGTGAGGCCTCACCTTGAGGACTGGGTGCAGTTTTGGACCCCTCACTTCAAGAGAGATGTTGAGGTGCTGGAGCGGGTCCAGAGGAGAGCAATGAGGCTGGTGAAGGGACTGGAGGGAAAGTCTTATGAGGAGAGGCTGAGGGAGCTAGAGTTGTTTAGCCTGGAGAAGAGGAGACTCAGAGAGGACCTCATCACTCTCTACAACTACCTGAAGGGAAGTTGTAGTCAGGTGGGGACTGGGCTCTTCTCCCAGGCAACTAGTGACAGGATGAGAAGGCACGGCCTGAAGCTGCGCCAGGGGAGGTCTAGCTTGGATATTAGGAAGCACTTCCTCATGGAAAGGACTGTCCAGGGAAGTGGTGGAGTCGCCATCCCTGGAGGTATTTAAGGAAAGATTGGACGTGACACTTAGTGACATGGTCTAGTTAATGTTGTGGTGTTAGGTCATAGGCTGGACTTGGTGATCTCAGAGGTCTATTCCAGCCTCAATAGTTGTATGATTCTGTGATTCTATGACATTCTGCCGTTTTAATTCTGAGGGTTCAAAGTTGATGTCTGTTGCATAAATAAAGCTAAATAAAGACAGGTATTATTTACTATACATAAAAGTCCCTCACAGCTACAACACTCCAGTAGATTTGTCTGCTTTTGCTAGACAAGGTGGTATCTGTGGGCACTGGGAGCCTCCTTTATTCCTGTATACGGAGTGCTAATTTTTCAGCCTAGTATATAAATTAAATAAGACCTCAGTCCCAAACTCTACATGTTCATTCTCTTCTAGGATGTTGAGGAGCTCAGCAGTGGTGGTCTGCAGGCTTAGAATTCTATTCTTTCAAAGGGGGAGACACTGACCCATGACTGGTGCTAAATCACCACTGTTGTGCATTGGCTGGCTGGGAGAAGCAGGGCGGCAGTGCCAGGGTGTTGTTGAAGTGTCCGTGGTTTGGGAAGCACGCTGCCCTTTCAGGGGCCGATTTGCAGCCTCACCAAGGTTAGAAAGATGATAATCTCTCCAAGGGCCCTGCCCACCTTTTTGGCTTGGACGAAGAAGTTTGAGGCTGCAGCAAAGTGATGAACTTGGTGCCTCCTGGTCTAAGCAGCCTGGTTTGGTTGTGTGGTAAGACAGGACAGGATGAAAAATCTGGTTAAAAACCAACACAGCGCTATTGAAGACAAGCTGCCCCTAAAAGTGTATGGCATGGGCCTTGAGTTTGAACCAAGTGTGACAAGAAAAAGAAGAGAGAGATCCAAACTAAGGGCAAAATCCTTTATCAAGAGCTTAAATGGTCCAGGTGAAAAATAAAACATGGCAATCATTATTTGAATATAACCACATAGAATGGAACTTAGTAAACTTGAGTTACAACTGTGAAAAGGGAAAAGAGTATTTTCTCTGCTCTTCCATGGAGCCAAAGCTGAGGAAGGAACTAAAATGAGGGAGGTAAAAAAGAACTGAGCAGAGAGGAAAAAACCACTTAGAACAACAGATCTGCTCCTTAGCCCCCTTGTTCCCAGTTTATGGCTGGAATCTTTTCTCTCTCTTTGGCCTTTGTCTCCTGAAGCCACTGCAGGGATCCTTCAGCAGATCCTTCAGCGGAGCTCACAGGGGACCAGGTGGTCTGGGGGTAAGAGGTAGAGCCCTCGAGGGAGGCGCAGGCACCAAGCCAGGGGTCACCACCACCCACACACCAGGACCACGGCGCATCGGCTGCTGCATGGTGTACCCTGATGATACAGGGAGAGGGGAGATTGTTCCTGCCACCTTGTAGAAACGTCAGCTCAAGATGGTGGAATAATTTTTTTTTTTTAATATTTTCAGTCATGCTTTAGCTCTGTGATTCAGGAGCAGGTTCTCCAGGCACTCAGGAGTTTAATATTAATAACTATTTTGACTAGACACACAAGACAATCTGCTTGTTTGGACTGAAGAAACACTAAGAGGCAATTTCAGCTCCTTGTTTTGTTTTCTAAGTGTTCTAGGAAATAATTTACCAAATTAACAGACAATGTGTGGGATAGTTTCAGACATGCGGTGACAAGACAGGGTAACACATCATAGGACAGCAGCCAACCGGTCTGCAACAAATTCCCTTTCCCCTTACCCTTTGGTAAATAACCTGGCTGTCTAAATCTACTAAAACATCACCTCTAAGTAGTTCTTACAGGTACAAACCATGCAGAGCCTCTGAAAGATGCAGCCTGGTGGAAAACTTGGGTGGGAAATGATCGAAAAGCATGTGATGGGTTATGATTTTCCTGACCCTGTCACTAAGAGTCCAGTGCGTGCCACAAAACACGAGGGTTATTTGATTCTTGCTCATCAGGTGTGACTGCTGGGACACCCACTACCCAACCCAAGAAGATTCCTGATTGCATCTAGCCAACAATTGCTGGATTGCACTACTTCTTCCTCTACAATCTTTTATTGCACACTATCTGCCACTTTGTCTTGCCCCCAACTCCCCTTTTTAACAAATATTTGCTGTGTTTTCAATACCCCAGGATCAGTATTTCTCTGCTGCTGCAGACACAGGCATTTTCTCTTACCTCCATCAAAAGGTATTTAATGTATTTGTCTAGTCCACAAACAGCAGAACCCAAACCTAAGTGACTTCACATTTTATTTCCATAATACACTGCAGTTGTCAGGGCAGCAACATAGGTAAAAATGACTAGGAGCGGCGATAATCATCTCTGCCGAAGCATTATGCCGTAGTGTTTTCAGCAACATTTTCTTCCCATTCTGTTCCCTGGAAACAGAGCTGGGTGCACGGCAGAAGGACGCGTTCACACTCGGCTTTAAGCGTGGTTGTTTGGAAGGTGTTCGCTGCTCTTCTTGCTCTCACGGTCCATCCATAGTCCCGTAAAAGTCCCGAATACTCACTGAGCATCAAGCACTCCATGGATATAATTTGAGAGTGTCAAAATTCCAAAATAAGTGTTATCTTTTTATAATTTTTAAGTACTTGATTCTGAAGCCCCAACGATAACCTTTTACTGTAGCCCTTTCTTTGTGCAGTGTAAATAAAAGCTTCAAGTCATAAAAGCTGAAGTGCAGCAGTGACTGGTGTAGAAGGAAATCAGTTTTTCATTAACACAAATGTTAAATATATCACCTAGCAGCAGAATGGGTGGTCTGCATTGGGCCACCCCAACTTCAGCCACCACATTAACATAGCAGGGGTCAAACTGCCCTGGACAATTTCTTTGTGTTTCATCCAAGGCTTAATCCTACCACCACAACAAGAAATTGAAATAACTACGGGTTCCTGTGTTTGCAGACAGCAGATGTGTACTTTTTCTGAGCTTATAGAACACAAATGTGTAGAAATCATCTTAAATACAAATGAAAAATGGAGATAATGCTTTCTCAGTGCCTTCTACTTCACACTTGTCACATTGTTGGTAAATTGCTTGGCTATAGCTGCTCCAGTTGGAGTAGTGGGGGTCATTTATATTCCCAGACAGCAGTGGAGCTGCAGCTACACAGGTGGAATCTCAGGTACAGCTGAGGAGAATGCTGAGAATAAAATCACCAAAAATGCAGTATTACTGAGCTCGGTTATTTTTTTAAATGATTCTGGCACCCACAGCGCAGAATAACAGATTTGTCATTAAAATACACTGTGACAGCCTGAGCTTGGGGAAGAGAGAGGGAATCTATTCCAGGATGTGGATGAGAACGCTCTGCTCCTCTCAAAGGCAATGCTCGTCTCAGGCAGTGATGGTTCTCACTGGATCCACTGCCAGCTCAGCAGCACACGGGGTCACTTTGCTACTGCCGATCAGCCGAGGCGAGGGATCAAGTCACAGAAATGCCCCTGCAATTCTCTTCTCTCCAGAAACCTAAATTTAAAAAGGGCTTGGTGCACACGGAGCAAATGTTTTACCAAGTTGTACGTTGCGTAATTCCTTGTGGCACTTACAATCCATTATCCAGGGTTTTCTGTGGATCTGCAGCAGTTCTCTCTTCCAAACCTGTGCTGTGTGCACAAGACGATTGCATAAACCTATTATCGTGCAGACAAATTCTCATCCCCACTTCTTTTTGATTGAATAACCCAAACCACTAAATATAAAACGTGTTGCATTTGGCAACTGCACCGTTGCAGACATCAGAAAATGGCAAAACTGTGCATTGCAAGGTTCACACCTATTGCAGGAACGACAATTTTTCCAAATCTCTATTGTTTTATCCACAGTACTGCAGGAAAATCCTGTACCAAGCGTCACCCTAGGTGGAAACTTGCCTGTAAGGCTATACAACTGGTTCAGGCTAGTTTAGTTCTGAATAGTTAGACTAGAATAATTTAGTTCTGCGTTCTTTAGTTCTTTTGATGCTCCCATGAAAGAGAACTCCCGTATCCATCAGGGTCTGCCCGCAGAAACTGCGCTATGGAGAAAGGTTGTCTAAATAAGTGTGAGAATAGAAAGGTGTTATTTTTTTTTTATATATATAGTCTTGGCTTCATATACTTTGGAAGATCACCTAAGTGGTGATGCTATACAGGTAAAGGAGGATATACAAGACTTTCACAGATGGAGGGGAGCAGGTCATGTGGTGGCGACAGGAGGACAGCACATTGGGATCCAGCCCTTCTTTCCCAGGAGACAGAGAAAATGTTTCCAGGGAAAGTCAAATCCATCCAGGTGTCCCCTAAGGCAAAGGGATTTTTTCCTCTCAGCCCAATAGTGGATGCATATCTTGCCTGCTCAGGGGTACTGTTTTTCTCTTCACCCTGTTTGTTGTGGAAGACAGAGACAGTTCCAAAGACTTCTAATGGAAGCACCAGTAGCAGTTGTTTGCCTGGATCGGGAAGAGCGTGAGGCACGTGTGAAGAGAAAACCAGGAGAGTTCACGGGTAGGTAGCGTGCAACAGGCATCTGCCTGACAGTCCCCTGAAACTTCATGTTTAATGGGTGTCCTTTGTAGGATGCCAAAAATTGCTGACACTACCCTTGCACGAAAAAAAGCTGAGCAACTTGAGAAGGGAGAGAATGGGGGAATTAACCTGATAATTATTTGTCTACCTCTTGGCCTGACTTGGAGCCACAGAAAATCCCCCCAATTTCTACCACACCGGGAGTATCTTTACATGCCTTTTCACTGCCTTCCACCTACTCACAGAAGTCCTGCTGATGACTTTCAGTGTTACTTCCCACTGTTTGACTGCACTTATTGGTCATTTTCCTCAGTTTTTGCTATTTTGTGCTGTACTATAAAGTGGAGTTACAGCATGGCAGCAACAGTGAGTCAACTCTCCGCTGGGAATCCTGGATGAGCACTGCTGTAGATGATCTCCAGTCAATATTTTATAGCTTCTGCCCGGTCTTCTTGCTGTCATTTCTTTGCAGCTGAAGATTTGCCTTAGCCTGGGTGTGGCCTGTCCCTTGTCTCCTGCATTTGAATGTCCTGAGAAGCTGCAAGCAGATGGAGTGGGAGCTTGCTTGGTGCTAGGCTGGTCTGGGTGACATCAGTGACTGCCACTTGTACTGTCCTTCTCCTGCTATTTATTCCTTGGTGCTTCCACACCCAGGTGGCCCCATTCATAGCAATCTTAACAGTCCTATTTCAACTAAGAGAAGGACTTTTTTTTTTTAATAAAAAAAGGCAGAGGGTCACACAAGTTTCTCCACTGAGCATTCGTAGTTAGAAAAGCATGCTAAATGTGGCAGTGTCTGCAGACAGCAGTGGTACTTCCTTTCTTCGGAAATGGAGCAGGTTTCTATTTTGGGCTTTGCTGACTCAAGGGTGAGGTACCCACGCTGATTCAGCAGCTTGGCAAGCCAGCAGAACTTCTGGTTATGAATGGAATGAGCAATAAATTTTGAGTTTGTCTTCATCTTACCGAAATGTATGTTTGAGTGAAGCCACCTCCTGGTGGCAGACATTTTGGTAAATCAGTGCTGTAGTCTGCATGGCTTTTGGTATAGAAGGCCACCGGAATGAAACAACCATGAAGCCTGCAAATAAAACCCAGGGAGTCCTATGGGAGCCAGTGATTCCCACTCAGCTGGACCAGGTTTTATCCTCCCTCTTGAACTCCAAGTCACATAAAAAGATCTTCCATTGCTTACTTATTTTATTTGTACATCTCATCTACTAAATGAAACTGTCAGTAGTACGAATAATTTCAACTGCAGCTTTAGAAGGATGAAAATATAGAACACAAATAAAACCAACGTGGCTACCCTGAGGAAGTGAGAAGAATGAACCACTTACTCAGCTTCCGTGGCTTCACATGGAAAAGATGTCAAAGGTAATCCCTGTGCTCTTCCATTAGGGAAAAGTGACATAAGCATCATGATGCTTTTCTGAATTTTAAAAGCCCGGAGAAGAAGCAATCGTCCAAAACACATTCTAATGTTTACCTGACAGCTTGTGAACAGAAGTCAGAAAAGTTGATGTCTTTTTTTTCAATCCATAACACGAGTTCTTTCACCTAGAGGGTATGAGAACTCAAAACAAAGCTCATATTGAATGCTACACACATGGGCAAGGATACAGATGCAGAAGTTTATCAGAAAGCAAGATCCTGCTCTTTATTAAGGTTAGAAAGTAGGGAATGAGGCACCTGGGCTGTCTCCCTTTGGCTTTTCTGTTTGTGGACGGACAAAACAGGCTTTAACAAACTTTCCTCCAACTTTCATGTTGTCTCCAGAGCCAGACAGGATCAATAGTCTCCTTCCATGGCATCCATGATGCCTTTTCTTTTAGACTGTAAGGTTTCCTTTGACAAAAAAAAAGACGCAAACTCCTGAATAGCTTTCCTCCTCCCCAGCTTCACCAGCTGCAGCAGCATTAATACCTGCTGTTTTCCAGCCAGCAGCTCCCGTGTCATATCCTTCTGCCTCGTGAAGGCGGTTTGTGAAGTCTAAAAAAGCACCATGTGGGTTGTCACATTTCAGAACCCCCCTAACTACTTTCACAGAGCTCCATCAGATAAGCAATGTGAAGTGCAATATTATGAACATCAAACAAAAGCTAATCATTAGAGCTGACAAAGCTGCACCTCTGAGAAGGGAAGTAAATTCAATTCTATAGACTAAATATCTGTATTTGGTGGCGTGAAGTTAAATGTTCAAGTAGGAGATGTATTTGCCCAGATATTGCTCTGTGAAATATTTCCTCTAGCTCAGTCTCTGAGAGAGGAAACCAGCTCACAGGGAATCTTGGAAGGACAGTCAGAGTTCTCTGCAGGAAAACAGCACAACCCACAACTACCAGACACTAAAATGAACCTGGGACTCAAAATCATGACTGAGCAATAGCTCCCGGCTCCAGGAAAATCTGCAAACCGAAGTGGCTGACAAAGTCACCAAGAGGAAGCATCTTTCTTGAAGGATGCAACCAACAAGACGCTGCCTTAGAGGGACACGCTGACTGTGTTATATTCCATGGGGCTAAATTCCTCTTAGATCAAAACAAATCAGAATGGAGGAGGTGGGGGAGGAATAACGGATACAACTTCAAATCACTTCTCACCCTCTAAGATAAATTTTAATCGTGCTTGAAATAAATACGAGCATCACTAGCATTTTTTGATTATCAGTTACACATATTTAATCTGCATCTTGAATTCAGCAAAGTCTTCATGATAAAAGTAAGGTGAAGGAATAGTGTTCATGACATAACACTCGATTTAAACCGGTTAGTCTTTCGGGAGGCAGCACTCAGTCTTTCCCAGTCAGTACAGAGCTAAGAAGAGTGAACACACGGTAACTGCCGTCCCCACTGCGTACACGGTGTGTGTTTGCTCAGAACGGGGTAATGACAGAGGACCCTGAGGAACGGTTGGGCTGGTGCGTGTTGGGCAACTCTTTCACCCAAAAAATCAAAAGGAGGAGTGGAATGGAAGTCCACAAGTAACAAACCTAGCAGGGGCTTCCCTGGGGGAGCAAGGATTGTGAACGGCCTCAAAATAACTATCTGAAGACAACCAAAGGATGCGTTTGACAAGTCAGAAGCCTTTTTCGGCCCCATTTCAACGTCCTTCAAACCAGTAAATGAAAGCTGGGAAAGAGGAGGCTACTTCATTAGCAGAGATCAAAACCAGACTCTGAGCCAGGCAAAATTTGGGATCGTGCGGGTCACTCAGCTAAAACGTGTGATGCAGCCAGGATCTTTCATGTGATTCTGTTTATTCTAAGGACATACAATGTCCCACTTTATTGAGCACAGGGGGAACAAGGCACACTTCTCTAGCATCTCAGTCTGAGCTTTGCTTCTGCTTGTCCTCTGTCCCCTGCGCACACACACCTCTGTTCCCAAAGGGTTGGTCCCTTCTGTGTGCACGCTGGGAAAACGCGTGTGAGAGGCTCTCTCCTCTGACTGCGTGAGCACGCTCGTGTATGTGAGCTCTCTGCAGCACACACACAGATTCATAGAATCATCGAATGGTTTGGGTGGGAAGGGACCTTTCAAGGCCATTGAATCCAACGCCCCTGCAGGGACCAGAGACATCTGCAGCAAGAGCAGGTTGCTCAGAGTCCCAGTCAACCTCACCTAGAATGGTTCCAGGGTTTCCAGGGACAGGGCATTGACCACCTCTCTGGGCAGCCTGGGCCAAGGTCTCACCACCCTCAGCGTATAGCATTTCTTCCTTCTCTCCAGTCTAAATCTCCCCTCTTTTAATTTAAAACCATCGCCCCTTGTTCTGTCACAACAGGCCCTGTTAAAAAGTCTCTCCCCATCTTTCTGACAGGCCCCTTTAAGTCCTGAAAGGCCACAAGAAGGTCTTCCCAGAGCGAAGCATTGTCTTCTCCAGGCTGAACAAGCCCAACTCTCCCAGCCTGGCCTCCCAGCAGAGGGGTTCCAGCCTCAGATCATTTCTGTGGCCTCCTCTGGTCCCGCTCCAGCAGGTTTAGGTGCACCTGAACCACCTCCTTCTGCACACTCACTGCTGTACACAAACAAAACTAACAGTTCTGTTTCAAATGAAGGTACGATCTGGCATCTTCATTTTAGATACTCCTGCAAATTGAATTAAAGCCTACTCAAGCAACTTTCAGTAATAAATATCAGTTTGAAGGGCCTCAACTTTTACTACACTCTACGCAAACAAGGTCTCACTTACCACCCACACGCTCTTAATCACCCTGAGACAAAGGAACTGAATGAAATCATGACTTTGTTGATAGCAGAGGGAAAACTCACATCTTCAACTAGAGGAAAATGTACCCTGGCACTCTTTTCAACATCCTGATTTACTTAGAAATAATAACTTAAATGATTTAATATTTCCTCCCCCCATATTTTAAGGTTTTGTAGTTTCTACCCTTTTTATAGGGTAAAAGTAAAGCTATCATAACCAATAATAATAAGCCAATACCATCATAAAGCAAGGCTAAGAAATTTATGCTTGAATTTCAGTACCCCTTAGGTCTCAAAGTTCAACATTTCTGCAACAAGGTAAGGTCTTAAGTTTCTGCAACAACGTAAATCTTACAGGTTTACACAGTAAAATTAAAAAACTCCAGTAGTCTTCCCTCAAATTCTTTGCCATTGAAATAAAAAACTTTTTTCCTTTCCCCACCAAATTTCTACGGTATCTTTGGAAATTGGTTGCGATTGTTTAATCCTTCAGATTAAACGGCAAAGAATCCTCCAGATTAAATCAATCCCTCATCCTTTATGAAATAAAAATGCAACTTTGAGTACATTGAGATGAATCAATGACAAGGTTGCAAAGAAGCCCTAGTAAATTTGTCAATTAATATCTGAGCCCAGGAGGCCATCCCCCGTTCCTGCCCTGCCTCGACGGGATTTCTTTCTTCATGACGATGTTTATGTAAGAGCGGCGTGGTGAGCAGCGCTCGCTATAAAATATTGATCACTTGAGCCATTAGCTGGAGCTTGAGAGATGGCTATGTCATAGCAAAACCAAATAATTATCACTATTGATTGGATTTTTTTATTATAGATTGTTTTGGTATTTGAGTCCATCAGGATACATGAATTTATTCAAAATAACAACAATAAAAATACATTTTACTGCGTGGTTACTGCACAATAAGTAGTGTATTTACAAACGAAATGGAACAAAATATAGGTTGTGGTTCCTGTAACTGTGTGGCCGACTATTTTCTAGGACTAAAAAAAAATTTAAAAAAAAATGTGTATTTTACTGAATGGTGCTATCCTCAGAGGAGAAGGGACTGGCCGCAGAGTACGAAGCAGCACTGAAGGAATGGCATCTCTTTGCAGGCACCCAGATGGGAAAGGCTCGCTTGGAAAAAAGAAAACGGGGTTCAGCAAAAGCAGGGCCCGGGCCGGAGCAGCGACAAACCGCCCGAGCACCGGAGCAGGGGCTGGGGAACTGAGAAGAAGCTGATGGGATCATCACCTGTGAGAGATGGAGAGCTGGGAAGAGGAGGGGAAGAGGCTGAGGCCAGCGCAGAGGGAAGCTCTTCTAAGGAGGGAGAGATAGGGGCCGTCTGGGAGGAAGAGATAATGGAACGGAGGGAGCGGTGCAGGCGAGATAGCGTCATTTATAAACAAGCGAAGAGCGAGGGGAAAAATAAACCAGCGAGTTTCCAGCGGGGATGCGGGGAACTCGGGCTGTTTGCGAAGTGC
>VWZK01004736.1:227164-342606 GCA_013396935.1 Baryphthengus martii | reverse complement strand
GAGGAGCCCCGGTGGCTTTTCCCAGCCCGAGAGACCCAACTCCAGAGCGGGCTCTTCGGGAGGAATTGACAACATGGCTTCCCCACCGCACCAGCAGCTGCTGCATCACCACAGCACCGAGGTGAGCTGCGACTCCAGCGGGGACAGCAACAGCGTGACGGTGAAAATCAACCCCAAACAGCACCAGGGCTGCTCCTCTTCCAAGCACTGCAAGTACAGCATCTCCTCCAGCTGCAGCTCGGGGGAGTCGGGGGGCACCCGCCGGGCCGCCGGCGGTGGTAGCAGCGGCCCCGGCCTCCGCCGGCCGAAGAAGCTGCCGCAGCTCTTCGAGAGGGCCTCTTCCAAGTGGTGGAACCCCAAGTTCGACTCCAACAACCTGGAGGAGGCTTGCATGGAGAGGTGCTTCCCGCAGACCCAGCGCAGGTTTCGGTATGCCCTCTTCTACATCGGCGTGGCCTGCCTTCTCTGGGGCATCTACTTCGGCATACACATGAGAGAGAAACAGATTGTTTTCATGGTGCCGGCTCTGTGCTTCCTCTTGGTATGTGTAGCTTTTTTTGTGTTCACTTTCACTAAGACTTATGCCCGCCATTACGTATGGACTTCGCTGCTCCTCACCCTTCTGGTTTTTGCTTTGACTCTCGCTCCGCAATTCCAGGCTCTGAAGCCTATCTCAGGAAGTGGTGACATGTCCAATCGGACTCTCCCGGCAGATCCCACAGACACTTGTCTTTCTCAAGTAGGCAGTTTTTCTATGTGTATCGAAGTGCTCTTGTTGCTTTACACGGTGATGCACTTACCCTTGTATTTAAGCTTGTTTCTGGGACTGTCGTACTCGATCCTCTTCGAGACCTTTGGTTATCACTTCCGCGACGAGAACTGTTTTGCACCTCTCGGAGCCGGTGCGGTTTACTGGGAGCTGTTGAGTAAAGCCTTCCTGCACATCTGCATCCATGCCATCGGTATCCATTTATTTATCATGTCCGAAGTCAGATCGAGAAGCACATTCCTGAAAGTGGGGCAATCCATCATGCATGGAAAAGACTTGGAAGTGGAAAAAGCCCTGAAAGAGAGGATGATTCATTCTGTTATGCCAAGAATAATAGCCGATGACTTAATGAAGCAGGGGGATGATGAAAGTGAAAACTCCATCAAACGTCATTCCACCTCAAGCCCCAAAAACAGGAAGAAGAAACCCTCTATACAGAAAACTCCCATAATATTCCGTCCTTTTAAAATGCAGCAGATAGAGCAAGTGAGCATTTTGTTCGCAGATATTGTTGGCTTCACGAAAATGAGCGCAAATAAATCTGCCCATGCTCTGGTGGGTCTCCTGAATGACCTCTTTGGACGTTTCGATCGTCTGTGTGAGGACACAAAATGTGAGAAGATAAGTACTTTGGGAGACTGTTACTACTGCGTAGCTGGCTGCCCAGAGCCCCGGGCAGACCACGCTTACTGCTGCATCGAGATGGGCTTGGGTATGATTAAAGCCATTGAGCAGTTTTGCCAAGAGAAAAAAGAAATGGTGAACATGCGAGTTGGTGTTCACACCGGGACGGTCCTCTGTGGCATTTTGGGAATGAGGAGATTCAAGTTTGATGTGTGGTCCAATGATGTCAATTTGGCCAATCTGATGGAGCAGCTCGGAGTGGCTGGAAAAGTCCATATTTCGGAAGCTACTGCAAAATACTTGGATGATCGTTACGAAATGGAGGATGGGAAGGTGATTGAGCGAGTTGGTCAGAGTGTGGTAGCTGACCAGTTAAAAGGTACGTGCGTTTATTTTGTGCTCAGTACTTTTTTTTTTTTTCGTTTTATGAGGGAATGTTTTCCCGAGTGTGTGTGTTGTGCTTGCTGGCTTCCAAATTGAACACGTTTTATGTTTAACTGGTGATCAGACAGACCATGGGAGTTAAGGAATAAATGATACCATGGAGGTAAGACTGAAAAATCCCATGGGGTACTCAAAATGTTCTCAGACTTCAAAACTCCTTAGCGCTCCTTGAGAGAGGATCGCCTCGTAGGGAGGAGAAGGTTAGTGTGTTCGCTCTGCAAGAGGTTTTTGTTTTACTGTTGTGTCATCCTTTAAATCCTTGAGTAAACTTGTTAATTGACTGCATGTGCCATACAGAGAACATATGTGTTTTGCAAAATTATGTATATCTGTGAAAAGCTTTTTTTGGCATTGGGAGAGTTGGGACTGTGAAGGCATTTGGGAAAAATGACAGCTGGATTCACAGAAAGAAGTGAGCACTGTAGATTTGGCAGTTTGATATAGCACGTTGTTACAGCTCGAAGTTAGGCTGGAAAAAGTTACTCAGGTGGTTCCGTGAGCTGGCGGATACTCTCCTTTCTACAGCTCTAAGGATTTGGGGATGAAACTGCAAATTTGTCTTTTGGAAAAGGAAATGAGAGATCCTTCAGTTCCCTTTATGGCTTAGCTGAGGGTCTGACTTTTGTTTTTCTACTGAGTACTCATTTTGAAATGAACCCCTTGACTGCTTTGTCCTGCATGTGCAGGAGGATCGTATACAGCAGGGGTTTCAATTGTCTATTTAGTAAAAGCCGTGTCTCCTCGGTGCTGTGCCGTTGTCTGGTGGAGGTGCAGTTGTCCGCAGTGCTCATGGCCCAAGGTGGGGAGCAGGCAAATCAAAATGAGAGTGAAATCAAGTTGCAAACCCTTTTATGCTATGTGAGTTTATTCGTTCTGTTTGTAAATGTACCCATTTTTACAAAGTAAGTGTGGAAAACAGAGTGAAAGAAACGAAAGCAGTTGTAGGAGAGCGTGGTGATGGAGGAAAGAGATAGTCGTCGCAACAAATACTAAATGAGGCCGGGATGGTTGTAGAAAGGTCAGTGAGTAAGGACGGGATGTGTGTAGGGGGGGGCAGCATGTTGCGAAACAGTGGTGGCAGCGGCACTGGCAGGCCACTCGCCTGTGGCAGGTGCTTATTTTGATGTGACAGAAATACTCTTTTTTGGTGAGCTAGCTGTCCGTGTGCATATGGCAACGGGGCTGGAACGAGAGGCTTACGGCGAGGAAAAAGATCGGCGATGACATCGGTGGCTGGAAGCTGTAGAGCTGAAGCAGATGTGTGTCCCTGGGCTTTGGCTCTATGTTTAGCTTCTAAAAATAGAAATTCCCTTGATTTCTTTGAGAACCGTTGACACCGATGTATTTCAGGGGAAATGCTCTTTCAATAAAAAAGGAGCAGGCATTATCTCTCCGTAGCTCTAAGCTCAATCTTCCTGTTCTGGTGAAAATAGATAGAATAGGAATTGGAAACAACCCTGCAATATTTCCCTCTCCTATTTGCCTTTACAGCCAGATGCAGTGTGAAGGCCGAGTTGTAGCAACACGTGCAAATAAGTCTTTTTGCTAAATTTATAACTGTACTTGATCTCATTAATCGCAAAACGACCTGAACTCGTGGAGGCTGATGGTACTGCTCTTAAATCTTTTTCTTTATTTGTGTATACTTTTCAGGAGCTCACAAGCACACTGTACAGAGCACTTACATCTCACACCGGGGGTGGTGTTTTCATGATCTTTCTCAGGCTTCTGTTCTGTCCTTGGTTAACGTTTATTGCGAGAGGGCATAGCCTGCCATGTGTCATCGCTGCAGCGGTTTGAGTTTTACAGCTTTGAATGCCTTGCTCGGGTCCTGCTTTACCCAGGGCACTACAGATGAACAAACCGAAGCGCAGACCAGATAAAATGAAGCGTGCTCTGTGGACCATTTTAATGGTGTCTTACTGTGAAACCTAGCTAGGAAAGCAGCTGGAGCACGTGGGAAGAATTACTTGAACGAGGAATATGGGTTGGGTTGTTTTCCCCCTCCCCTTCTGCATTTCATTGTGGAACTATAATTTACTTCCATTCCTTATCGATGTCTTACAGTTACACAAATCAGAGTCGGTGTGTGCTTTTAAACCTCTGCCTTGTCCACCTTCACCCACAGGTCTGCTACACGCACAGTCCCTTTTTCACGACCCTCAGGGGCATGTGGTGGGTGCTACAGAGTTGCCCATTTTTTCCTGTTTCCTCAGTACTTTGTTCCGCAGTCGGGTTACTTGGCTGATAGCTAAATGGCATCAGGAAAAGAAAAAACCAACGATAAAGGCAGTCTAATAGCAATGCCACGAGCATTGCCTGTCTAAAGCCTGCTGCAGGGAAAGGTTTTAAGAAGCAGTTTTTGCCTCTTCATTAATTGTCCTTTGCCAAGCCACTGCTTGATTCCGTGAACAGAGGTGATGTTAGGAAGCTTTACTTTTTTCCCTGAGAATTCACTGATATCAGCAATAGAGGAAGTTTGTTGTGGTTGTTTAATTATGTCATACCTCATACTCTTTTCAAACATGAAAGTGCTGCGGAGATAACAGACGTAAGCTTTGTTTCCCTACTGGTACTTCACTTCTCAGCTTCCTTCCAACCTTTAGTATCTTAATGATATCCTATTTTTGATGTTTGTATCTCTTCATTGTCCGAGCTGCCTCAGGAGTCGTCGTTATCTTTCTGAGGCAAGTCAACGTGATCATGTAAACTCATTATAGAGTGAAGTGGGAGGTGCTGTGGACACCGAGTCCACGTTGTACACGCTCCAGGACTTTTGCCTGAGGCTGATTCTCGACTGGGTCTTTGAACAGAAGTACCTCTGTGGTTGGAGCACATCAAGTGTGCTCCTGGAGCAAGTCGTTTGGCTCGGTGCACCCAGACAGAATCCAGGTACAACTCTCCACTGAGCACTAAATCTGGATGTGTGGGAGTGAACTGGGCCAACTGCTTCAAAACTCTGCTCTCCGTTCCTTTTGAGTATTCACGTAGAGGTACCCTCAGTTCCTTTTTTTTTTTTTTGAGGCAAGACTGAATTTCTCTCTCCCTGTGCTCTTTTGTGGTTCACTGAAATCTTAGGATGGAAATATCTTTGCTTTCTCCTTTGCTTCCTTGTCTCCGTAGTGCAAGAAGCGAGGCCTTGGTATGTTCCCTCCTGTTTCTGGCTGCTGTTTTAAGGTATCTTAGGACTCCTGTTTTCACAGCCCTCCCATCCCCTTGGATGTGAGAGGAGTGCTGTAGAACAATACTGCGGTGATGTTTTGAGGCACACAGATAAACTCTAGACAACAGTTCAATTATATCTTCCATGAGGATTTTGCTGTAGGATTTGAGACAATTCACTTTTTCTGTTTTCTTGCTGAGCTTCCTGGCTAAGAAATTTATTGAGGACTGTGACATACTGAGAGTCATATAATCCAGGTTAATGTGTCCCTTCTGAACTCTGGAGTCAGAGATCTCTTCTTGGGATATAAAAAGTTCTGCTTATGGAAATATTTTTGTTTTGCTCCGTTCTTCTTGGTTGTTTGCATTTCTCTTTCTTGTTACTTAGGAGGTCACAATGTTGTTATTCACCAGCCAGCCGGCAACTCTTCCAGAAATACCAGGGTCACGGGCATCTTTTTTTTTTTTTTTTTTTTTTTTTTNGTTTTTTTTTTTTTTTTTTTTTGAGTGCTCAAAATACATAAGTGTGGTGGGGCAATAACGCTTTCTCTGTGTTTATAGAGCGCAGCACAGCAGAACCATGAGTTCTGAGAACCGTGCCCCCCTTTGGGGCAATTGTGTGTGTGCTGATGCTCTAATCAGAGTCAGTATTGAAGTTCCCATTAAAGTAATTCCCAAACTTTCTGCAGTGACACACCTTGTTTGATTTGCCTCAAGGAATGGCACTATTGCTGAACCTCTGTTAGAGGCCCTGGAAGATACAGACACGCTTTTCTCTCTGATTTTGACATTTGCTTCATCGTGGTAATAAATGTTAAGTGGATCCCGTGCACTCTGTCACCTGGTGAACGGAACCGAACCGAGTTGCTGATGGCCTTAGAGGGAAGGTCAACCTTTGCAGAGCTCACCCTGTGAAAACCCCCCACTTCACCTCGGGCAGCTGCTGGCCCTTCCTGATAAAGCCTATCAAAGATCTGCAGCTCGCTGTATTATCTTTCACGATTTACCATGTTTCTTTTTATATCTACTTTACTTTTAAATGTTGTGGGTCTTGTTAAATAAATCAAATCAGTTATAAAAGTCAGTGTTTTGCTCAGTATTGAAACCTTTGGATGTAACTTAAGGTTCTTATTTCTCCATAAATAGCCTAGTGCTTCACGTGGTGGCAACCTGCGCCCCGTGGGATGCTTTTCCCTTGGCAGACCATGGGATACAGCTCTGCCTGGTGACTCGATACTCTGCTGCTGCTTCAGGTTTGGGTTACAGGGAACACGGGGTGGGTATTCCTGAGAGACAAAAATCTTGCAGAAGGTTATTAAGAGATAAGTCATTGAATTTTCCTTCCCTTCCTCCCTTCTGCAGCCAGTCAGGGAGAGACAACGATTACACCCTGCTGGTAGTGGAGGCTTCCCTGCCTGCCCCGTCTTTCTGTCCTTTACCAGACCTACGCAGAGGACCTGTAGCTGTCATATGCTACAGCTGGAAGTTCATAGGTAGATGAAAGATAAGATGAAAGTTTTCCTCAGCTTTTTGAGCCCAGCATGCTGGGCGTAGTAAATGTAGAAGGTTTGTGCTTGTGCCAGCAGGACAGCTCTGCAGAGCTCTGCACAGATTCAGCTCTGCGCTGTGCCTCGACTAAAAGCAGCTTTAGTCTCTGACTAGGGAGTGGTTTTGGGTTGAGTGCGGGAAGTTGAGGTGCTTGTCTCGTGTCTCGCCCGCTGCTGTGCAGGTCTTCCTGTTCAACCTCTAGTTTAATCATGTTCAGTAAATGTAAAACTTTAGATACTGCCTTTTTATATTTATTGAACTTGTGATACTGTAATTCTGCATTTCATGTGTCTGATACCAATCTGGTGGTCAGGCAATGACTGATAGATAGAACAAATGTTTTTTTTGAAAGTGGTAATGAAGGTAGCATGTTTATGTATTACCGCTTTCCCATAAAGTCAAATTCTGATGCTGAGACAGAAAATTTGAGTGACTGACTGAGTTTAGCAGTTTTACATAATCAGGCCTATTAACTGTTGTTACTGGTGTGTAGGGGTACCCTCAGTTCCTCAAGCACTGGTTCATGATCTTATTTTCAAGTGTGAGACTGAAAATAAAGTATTATACACAGCTTGACTTCACTCCTTTATTTAAAAAAAGAAAAAATATTCTGTGACATATAAAAAATCATAATTAGAGGTAATTTACATGAAGGCATGTTGCCAGGAAAAAGTAAATTCTACATTGATTTAACATTTTGACATGATCTGTAATTTTACCACGTAATGCAAAATGAAAAGGAGATAAACAGTGAATATAGTTCTTCTACCTGGTTCTTGTCAAGTGTTCACGTGGTGAAGGTGTGTTTCGTAGCACTATACGAAAGAAAAAACTTCATAGGAAAACCTAGTGATTATCGAGATTTCAAAGTATTTTACACGCTGCAGTGATGTAACTTTTTCTGAAAGTAGATCTGGGTATTCGTGTGTTAGTCCCAATCAGCTCTACTGCTAGATGGGTTTTGAGATGTCTGCAGGAAGACCACAATTTCTCCAGGTTTTGAAGAAAATTTAAGTTACCCTTGGTTTTATTTGTGCAAGACCAAGTCAAAAAAGATCTCGGTTAACAAACGCTCACACTTAAGCTGTTTTTATTGTTTAAGGGAAACTTGGATGTTGGCTTTTGAGATTCTGAGTTTTGATAACCTACTTAAGGGCTAATTTGACTGCACACAGTGAAAAATAATTTATAAGCGTCATTAGTCTCTGTGTAAGATTCTCTGCTTTGTACCGGCTGGAGACTGACTCTAACCATATACTTTGTGTAACAGCACGGGCTCTAATTGCAATTTATTGTGTGTCCTGACTCTAATTAACAAATCAGTCAAGGCGGTATTGACAGTCTGGTTGTAACGTGCTGCAGCTCGGCCTGTTTAAGCCGTGCATAAGCACTACAGAGTAAAGGAACAGTTTCAGACCTTTAGATGTTCACGTTCTGCCAGAGTCCAAGTGAGCGTGGTAGGAGTGGAGCTTTGTTCTAGAACATGGGAAAGATGAGCGCTGATCTTGAGGTCCTGTGATGCTGGAGGGGCAGCGCGGCATCTGCTGGCTTCGGTGGTCATCATCTGCAGCATCTTTCACTTATGTTTCTCTCTTTGGCTACTTAAAATACAGGTGCTGCACTGTAAACAGGTCCCCTACACATAACAAATCTGAGCTCTCGCCTTCCTTCTTTCCGTTTACATCAGTAAATCTTCAGAGGTAGGTGAGGAACTACTTAAATGCAGGAGAACTACTTCTTTAAATAAAAGCCTTGACATGATGGCTTTCTGGGGAAAAAGATTGATGGAAAAGACAAAACAAAGTCAAAGACACATAATTTGTATTCATCTTCTGTCAGGAGGAGGATGCATGATTTGAATGGGTTGTTTAGAACTCTTTTTTGCAGTTATTTCACAACACGTACTTCACTTTTCCTTCTGGCAGGCAAAGTGTATAAGAATTTACATTCACCACTTTAAAACAAAATACAGTTTTGTTGGATTTTGAGTTGCTGTAGATTGTCCTGGAAGATTACTAAAATTAGGAAATTATTTTCTACCATCTACAACTGATGTGCAAGCTCTCCTTGTCTCAATCCTGAATCACAAGCTCGCTCCATCCATCCTGGCTCTGTAAGGAGAGACAGCCATTCCTCTTTCCATTACAGCTGACACTTGAAAATTCTCTGCTATTTTTAGATGATTTTCAATCTCATTTATGTCCTTTGAAAAGAAAGAAAGAAAAAAAAATCCTAACCTTTAAATGTATGGCTTCCAGTGGGAGTTGCTGTTGCAAAGAAGCCAGCAAGTCAATAGAGCTTCATTAACACACTTTAACAGGTGCTATTATGTAAGTTTGCATTATTGTGATGACCCTTTTGTAGATTTGTTGGAAATTGTTGCAATTTGATTTAAAAGAAATCTGTGCGGGTTTTGAAGGTGTAGCTGCTTCCTCCCAAGTAATAATTTGTGGAAACATGAAGTGGCAACTAGAGGAGAAGTATCAACTGCAGATTGTACCACAGAGTTACAGCTTTTTCTTCACCCAAAAGTCACGTTGGGGCACTGCTCCTGAAACAGGACAGATTTGACTGATTGGACTGATCTTGTCAGGCATTTGTCGGTGCTGGACTGTGCCAGATATCTGTACTGCCCTTCCAAGCCAAACTGGAAATACTCACTTTCATTTCCTCGCCCCCCACCCCGAGATGCTTTAACCTAGAACAACAGGCCTACGAGATATATGGCTTTAAGGAGAGCTATTTCTCTTGATTCTGAAATTACTCTGTGAAGGAACAAAACGTTGTAGATGTATTCCTTCAGCTAGCATCCCTCAGAATCAAAATGTCCCTTACAATTGCCTGAAAACTCTTTGGGTTTGAATTTGCTACAGTTACTTAATGTGAGAATTCTTAGCAAACCACAGAAATAACCATGGTTATATTGCAAGCCTTTATTTCATTGCTAGCACTTTCTGTTCCTCTTGTTGCACTTCTATAGCTGTTGTCTTCAACTTGATAAATTTAGAAATCACATTATTGTTGTCAAATAGCATTACTTGTAAGATCTCCAAAACTGCAACAGCATGGAGGAACTAGTGGAATAAAGTCCACTTGCTTACTCGTGGACCTTTCTTTCTGTTCCACATACTCAGAAACATGCAAACAAGGGAAAATATCTTTTGTTAGACAAGGAACATCTTGAGTATCTAATAGTCAAAGAGCAATTTAATTTTCCTTTTTATTTATTATTTTTTCTCCCCCGCCCCCCCCCTTCATCTGTCAGCTGAAGTACACTTAAATCCACTCACGTGGATGACATCGTGGGCTGGAAGGTTCCTGTTGGCCTTGTGATTCCTTAAACCAGAGCTCCTGCCATTGCAGGAGGAGGAGAGGAGCCACATAGAAAGAGAACTGGACAGCATCCCAGTCCAGCTGTCTGTAACTGATCTAGAGAGACTTCGTTTCCTTCCAATCTTGTTCATTTATGTGGCTTAGTAGAAGTTTTTCTTTTATTCCTCCAGAAAAGAGACGGAGGAGGAGAAAGCGGTAAGCAAAGCTAATTGTTAATCAATAATGATATTAACAGCTATTTATGTGTTCTAAGAGCCAAAATGGTGGTGGTTTGGTTGACTGTGCTGAACTGCACAATAAGCAAAAAAAAGTCTGTAATTGAAATCAAACATGCTATTAAATATTGATTCAGCCTACAGGAAACATAGGAAAACTTCTGTTTCTGACGCTCGATGCTTAGTTCTTTACATTCATTAGCTAGATTAGGATGTTGGAGTCAGAAATCTTGTTTTTCAAATGAGCAGCTTTGGTGTTTGAGATGCACATGCCTCATATACAGAATAGAAGTGAATTTTTTTCTTTACAGGGTATTACCTTAGGTGTGTCGCTGTCAAACGACGCCCTGGGAAGTGTTTGCAGAGCTGTTCCCAGCAGTTCTTGGAATCAAACTCTTGCATTCTTTAACTCCTGTTTAGTGGATGTGTGAAGTCCTGTAAGGTACTAAGCATCTTTAACCTCTGACCGACTTGGACGAAAGTACAACAGATAAATCTTTGGGAAACGCTCTGGGTCTGACAGGACCGGTGTTACAGACAGGATGTAGTGAGGAAGTGTTCCTGTAAGGGCATTATTTGTGAAGAGACCAGGTACAACGTTAGCTCCACATTTCCTTTGTTTAGACAGCGTGATGTTTGGTGAGAGCTGTCTGTGATTCCTGGGGTCTGCATTTGGACTGTACTAGGAAGCCACAGGCTTCTGGAAGAAAGATCGAGATGTTGCAGTGTTGCACACGCCCCCGGTGAAATTACACCAGTGGATAATCAGACTTTGACCCAAGGCTTTTGTAACCTTTTCCATCTATTCTCAGTTTTAAAAACTTAGTTCTGATTTGATACGTAGGAAAGTAAAAGAATTTTCCCTGTTTTGCTCTGTCTGACTCTCTGTTTGGACCTGATCTTGCTACTAAGATACAGGTTATGGAAGAGATTCTATCTCACATGTACCTGTAAGTTACTTGTGAGACAATATGAATAGTATTTTGTGTTTCACTTGCTGCTTGGCAATGTGGCATCAACTGGAAGGATGAGAAAATTCATTATGTGTTGTTTCATAATCCCAGTAAACCCTTTAAGAGAAGCACTCCCACTCCACGCCTCACTCCATGTTCTGGCATCCGTAATGATCAGTAACTGAATTTTTCTGCTGGGGGTATTAAAATAACATATATGTCTTTGGTTATGAAACATTATGGCTGGAATTTGCTGTGCATACAGAGGTAATCAAAAGGTCTTCTAGTCTTCACTGGAAGTCACCTTTCCTTACCTGTGGCAGGTACTTTAATTTGGTATTTGATGAGAGTTTTCCATAAGTAAGTCCAAAAAGCTTTGTTACATAAAGCTGCTGTTATTTGCTTTTTATACATACATAGATGTACATGTGTGTATATAGTATTTCAGTAAATATGTGCGTTCTTAGGATGCTTCTTCCATTAAAATACTCCAAGTTGTCTTTGCAGGCCATTATTTTTGAATGCTTGACTCATGTTTAATCAGCTTGGAAAGTGCTTAATTCTTGTAGCACGACTAGATGTTCATCAAATGGGTGATGTTTTTTAATAAAACTTTTGCTTAGCTATCCATATTTCATAGGAGCATCATCAAATCTACCCGTTGGTAAATAGAAGGTGGGATCTGCCCAGCGCTGCTCACAGGAGACCAGAGATTTGCTGCTATAGCAGAGGTGTGTGTGGATACGATCTGCGAGCTTGTGGTAGCTGAGCCTGTGACCTCCTGCTTTCACGTAGAGGTTGCAAAAAAAAGGAGAGAAATGATGCCGCTTTTTGTAAACGCACAGCTACTGAGAGGAGAGTGCTGGTTTCTGAGCCCTGGTGAAGCGCTGGGGTGACCATTGTGCTCTGTTGCTTAACCTCTGCTCAGAGATAGACACAGGTTGGTGACGGCTGTTGCTGTTCAGGAGTTGATTTTTTTTTTTTTTTTTTTTCCGTAGTCGGGTACTGAAAGTGAATCAGACCATACGGAAGACATTTTTGATCAGGCGCAGTGTTTTCTAAGCGCTATAAAAAAATGCGTGCGTGATGATGTGGCTATATTTAAAATGTTGTACATCTGTTAAGCATTTAATACTTTCCAAGATTTCAGGAGGTGACAATGTTGGAAATTTAGATTAAGATTCTTTTTTCCAAGTTAGGCTGTTTGCCTGCTAGGCTTCCACACTTACTAGGGCTACTTTGAAGGAGTATATTTGATAAACGCTTAAATAAACTGCATTACATATGTATTTGGGGACTTAGAATGTGATTTGACTGGTAGGAGCCTAGAATCAGCCCTCGACAAGCGTGCAGCCGATATGGTCATAAATCAGTGTGAGTTGTTCCACCGCTGCTGTAATGGAGAAGCTTTGTGGTGTTCGATTGTGCTGACAGTGCGTTATTTGTCTAACCCGTGTGGAGTACGGGATTTGTTAATTCTTGTGCCGCTTAGTAAGCGCCGAAGTTGGACCGTGCCCCACCAATGTGTTTGGTGCAGCTTTGTGAAAACTAAATCCTCCTAATTCAGCTGGCACTCTTCGGGAGAGTTTACAGTTGTTTCATTTCAAAGAAGAGCTGGTTGCTTTTAATAGCACAATTATGGATTTGTGGAAATAGTATGATTTTGTGTGTGTGTTAAATATGATCTTTGGGCATAATGGTAACAGCAGCCTGTGTGGAGGAGACACAATATACAATTCAAGAACTGCATTTTATATACATTGAGTATATGTGTGGTTTATCTAAGACAACTTTAAATGTAGCAAATGACTTTCACAAATGTAAGTAAAGCGAAATGATGTTCTAAAAGTGCTTGCTGCTGTGTTCGGGCGATGCAGTATAAAATGAACACAAAACACCAGAGTTAAAGCTATTAAACACAGGCTTTGGGATCGACGGAAGGATGGCTGGGAGCATTTATAGGAGTTTTTATTGCTCTTTCAGTGCACATGTAAAATGACAACTCTGCTGCAATGACTGTTGGAAGACATTCTTATGCAGAATTAACCAGGGGAATGTAGCTTACCAGATGGTCACTGAAAGGGTTCATCCTTTGGTATTTGTTTATAGAATGAGGCATTCCTCAGACAAAGAAGCAGTATTGAATTAATTACGAAGTCTGTGCTACTACCTGGGCGGCTCAGCTGATGCGGAGCCCCAGCGAGGTGTGCCCTTGCACAGCAGCGGCAGAAAGCAGCCAGCCGGTAACTTATTCCAGATGTGCTGTCCCGCTCCGCGCAGCCGAGGGGGTGTGCGTTACGGAAGTGGAGAAAGAAGGGACGGCAGCTTGAATTCAGTGTTGGGCCATAACATAATGTAGCAAAGCTAGCAAGGATCCCAATGCTATGCTTTAGCTGGTAAAGGCTCTGTTAGAGCCTGGCAGGGTAAAGGAATAGTTTTCATTCTTTGAGCATAGGTAGCTTTTTCTTGTGATGTGACTTTGTCATGTCTCGTAGATTGATTCACAGAATGGTGAGGGTTGGAAGGGACCTCTAGAGATCATCTCGTCCAAACCTCTTCTACAACAGTCACCCAGAGCAGGTTGCCCAGGATTTTGTCCAGGCAACTTTTGAAAATCTCTAGAGGAGACTTCCTTCTAGTTAGAAGAAAGCTCCCTTCCAAATGCTTTTCTTTCAAGAAAGCTTAAAATAAATGTCTTGATTTATATATAGATGAATATTTTTATACTAATATATGGTTGAACCATACGATTGAAGAATGGAATTTTACTCAGTAATATTGACTCTTTCCCTTCCCTTGCTAGGGAATAAAAACTTACCACATAGGCACAGTACACAAATTTGAAAGATCACCAGGAATTTGAATAACTGCAGCAGATTAAATGTATGTTCCTTGTACATGGATACAAGGTAAGATACTGTGGTAAGAGTCAGCCAAGTGCTTGGGTTGAAACTGCCTGGAGTCCCTGTCTTCTTAATGAATAAACTCATCTGTAGCTGTGTAGTCTGTTCCTGAAACACTCTCATCTAGACATTTGACTGAATATGTTATTTTTCTGAGGTGCCTGTTCAATAATCTGCCAGAGGAGGTAAATCACCCCTAATCAAACTCCAGCTAGAGCTGTTGTCTGGTGTCTTGGTATTTGTGCTTCGTGGTGTTCCTGTGCGCTCTAATAGAGCTTCTGGAATACTTCAGTTTCCTGTTCTGTGAAGTTTAACAGTTGCTACTGTAAGGGTGGGGGTTTTTTGTGTGTGAAGCTTACTACCAGGCACATCCTGAAAATGTGACGATGACGTGTTGGTTTGTTGTAACTGAGATTTCTGCTGCCTGTTCTACTGCGTGACTCCTAACCCCAGGTTTAAATCTCTACACGCAGTCAGACGTGTGTTCACTTACAACATGCAGTGGGGGTAGGATGAGCAACCAAAGTGCTGGTGTGTGCCCAGGTGGGGCAATAAGCTTGTTTATTGTTAAAAAAACTGTGCTATTGCTTTTTTGACGGCGATTCCCCAAATGCTGTATTTGAGGCTTGTCCAGAGCTCCAGATCCTTGCTACTGTAGTGGAGTTAAATAGAGTAAGTAGTGAGTAGTTAAAATTAGTATTACTATGTCCTTGGACACAACGTGTATTGCTCGATAACTCTGTCCTGGACATTGTTTGTCTGCAAATACTTTTTTTCCTTAAACGGGATTATTTTTTCATCTCCCATTCGCAGTCCCTTGTTTTATACCTGCATTTACTACAATACCTCCGTATTGTAGTAAAGGGGGAATGTAGCAGAGAACTGTACTTTCCCTTTCTAGTGTGGCAGTATAAAAAATTTATAAAATAATGCAAAGTGTTAAAAAGGTAAATCTGTATTGGTAAGGAAGAATATCCACTTGATCTCCTCAGTAAGTTCTCGTCGTACAGTCCAGCGGTCATTTTGCTTTCCTATGTTGGGGTGGCAGCTTCTCATTAGATGTTTTCTGCATCTTTTTCTGTGGTGTTTGGGTCCTGCACTCGTGGTTGGAGCTGAGTGTTGTGCCTTGAGACTTAGAGAGAAGTTGTCATGTACTATGTTTTTCAGTAGGGTTTTTCTATTTAATACAAAACAGATAACAATTTCTCTTTCTCAATGCAATGCTGCAGCAGCCCTAGAAAAGAGAGGAGGGATATTTATTTGGGAGGAAGGAAGCGATCCTTTAATGACCTAAAGTTTCTGCTGCTGCCTAGCATTTGAGGCAATTCATGCTGATTCCTGAAACAGAATTTAGTTTTCTGGATGTTCGAGATGGGAAGACTGTACTGCAGCAGCACCACTATATCTGAGGTGGTTTTTGTTGTTCATTTCTAATAAGCTCTCCCCAAAGTAAATCCCAAGACCTTTAAAACATGGAGGAGCATCTACTTGTCCTGAGTGTAGGTGGAGTGATCCGGTCAGTAAACGTATCCTGCTCATATTTGGGTGTTTTGAATACAGCAACTTGAGTAAACAGCGCGACTGTTTATAAGAGCATTTCTGTTGTGAAAGTGTTTCTGTGTCTGGAGAAACTGGAGGTTTTGAACTACAAGTATACATCATACAAAAAAATGTACATACTTTTAGTTGCAGTTTTATCAGCCTAAACAGCAGAGACACCAAATGTGTCTAACACCTGCAAATGTGAAATACAAGTGCTAATGTGGGTATTTACAGTACAGTCAGTAGGTTGTTGAGTTCCTTCACGTTAGCGTTTCGAATATACTGTTAAGAGATTTGGGGCATTCCTTAGTTAATTTTAAAATATACTGCAGGTTTTAATTTTAATATTTTTTTTAAAAAATCTACTTAACCAAGACGTTAGTTGGGGGGAAAAAAGTAGTTTTAAAAAGAACCTGAAGTGAAAGGAAGATTAATGGCTGATTTTTGGTCCAGTGGGAGATGATTAATTCCCATGGGCTTCTGAGCACAGAGGTGACTGTGCTTCTCTGTTCCATGTGCTCAGATGCTGGGCTCTCTTCGTGGAGGTTAGTTTTTCTTTTTGGATGCTCTTCTGCATTCTTGACTGCAGATTTTAGGGGCTGCATAGGCATTGAATTTTCTCAGTGAAGCACAAGCTGCTAACCAGGATAACTTGTGCACTTCTAAAGAAAGATCTTATTTGCTAGTAGATCATTCTGCCTCACCCCAGAAAAACCTGACAGCTGGTTTAAGAAGTTATTTTCAGGCTGGAACTTGAAACTTGGAAGAGAACCAGACTCCTTTATAAACAAACTTAGTAGTCTTTGTGTCCCCCTCCTGCCATTAAAAATGTCTCTGTACTTGTATTTACAATGTAATGTCATTGATCATATGGTAATGCTGCAGTTTATTTCCCCTTTTTATTTACTTTAATGTTCTTTAATGTTTGTTTGCTAATAATTCAAAAATGTAAACAACCAGAGCTACTGGTGCGCTTTGTGGTGGAAGCTGTAATAGTGTTTCCAGTGCAATCTGATGATGTGAAATATGTTGTGAAATAGGTAAGGTGGGATTTCCAGACCCTGGTATTATGGTTTCGAGCTGTAGAACTGAAGTGCAAAACTGTCTTCTGGGCAGTACCTCACATATTTTGCTGCAAGTTTCCAAGGTCCTGTAGCACCATGGCAGCTTTTCTCAAAATATTGTGGCTTATTTAGATAAATTTTCAGTGTTTGTTTTCTTTGTTCTCTTGCAACTGAAGATAAGCCCTGTAGCCATTATAACGGCAAAATATTTTAATGGGATGGAAGTTGTTACGGGAAAATAGTTATTAGTAAATTTTCTTTTGTATTTTTAATTACCCATTAGATTGTATCTTCTGAGAAGTAAATGGGAGAGGAATTTTGTGGTGCTATTTGGAGAAACTGGGAGACAGTGGGGAAGTGGAAATCAAAGGGATGTTGGGTAACAGTGTGAGGGAAGAGATGATGAGATGTTGAAATCTGTTGAAAACTAACCTGAATTGGTTTGTATGGGGTATTTCTCATTTAGTCCTTAAACCTGATCCGTTTTGTTTCAGTAATAGAAGGAACATAAACAAAAAAGATGTGAACTACATTGGAGAGAGTTTGTAAGAGAGCAACCAAGACAGATGTCTGGAATAGAGCAAAGGGCTGGCAGTTGGTTTAGTCTGGTGTAAAGAGCTGGGTGGAAGAGTGAGCCACCCGTCGTCTTCAGACGTGGTGAAGGCTGCGTGTGGAGAAGAATGGAGATAGGGAAAGAAGCCCTGTACTGAAATTGCTGCAGAAGCAGCAGTCAGGGAGGGGAAAACATCACCAATTAAAGTAGAAGTTAAGAAATTTATCTGTAAGGTCTGCTTTGGGTGCCTGGCCTTGGGCAGGTGAGTGCCTGCACTCGTGAGCAGGCCCTTGAGCCTTCCTGTTTATTCCTTCTGGAAAAATAACTCACCACCTTCTAGAAAGGGTCAGAAGGCTGCCAAGAGTGATGGATTGCTGCTGTAACAGCTTAGCTGTGCCCCTGTAAATAAAGATGCAGTATTTTAGCGAGATGGTATTAAAGGAATTTTAATCCGCTTTTTGAATATTTGAACGTTTTGGCTGTTGCTGATTTACTGATCAAAGGGAGATTTTTGGTTTGGGTTTTTAGTATCTTGAACTGTCCGACTGTGTCCTGGACAAGAATGAAAGGGAATTGCTCCACTTAACAGCAAAGATCATCTCTATCCACTTTATCAACAGCTACATAGAGCAATAATGTAACGCTGAAGCTATGCCTTGCCTTTCTACAGAAGTTTAGTAGCTGGCAGTTGTAGTAGCCCAGCCCAATAGTGTGTTCCCAGAGGAGGCCAGGAGGGAACACAGACGTGGATTTGCTCACAGCAGTTGCAAGATGGTGACCCAGATGTGTGTTGGTATTGTGGTACCCATTTCTGGAATGAAAATGTGTTGAACAGCTAATTGCGCACTTGCCCTACCTCCTAATGACAGCTGCTGTGAACGGAGCAAGGTGCTTCATGCGGGGTGTGGTTCTGTCTCTTTTGCTTCTCCTTTGCTTCTCTTCTCACCTAATCAGTCTCTGCTTTTCACTACCAGAGGTTTTCCTATAGCTGAAAATTCAGCATGTGGTGGCATTAATTGTTATCTCTATATGTGCATGTGTGTAGGTGTATAAAAAAATCCATTGATTCTCTTAGTTCAGAGCTGTTAGTTCTGAAAACAATATTACAAACTAATGTTTTAGGGGATGGTTTTGCTTTTCACATGAAAACCTTTTGAAGCTGCAGCCATATGGAATGCCCAGACCGAAGCCGGGTATCTGGCCATTCTGGCTGCCGGTGCAGTGTCCCCCTGCTGCAGAGGCAGCCCTGGGGCCCTCTCAGGTAGATGGGACAGCCCAGCTCAGCGTTCCCTGTTGCCTGTTACGTCTTCTCTTTCTGCACTTACCCTGTGTTTGCCTCAGCCAGCTGAGTCCAGCTTCACTTCACTCAGCCAGGCCTCAGTTTGCAGCGCTGAGGATCCTACTCTGAAGGTGGTTTTGTTTTGGGTACACTTGTATGATAACTTGGGTTTTGTGTTTTTTTTTTATTAGAAATGTGTTTGTTGTTGGAATTTATTCAGCTCTGCTCTGCTTACCTTGCCGTAACAGCTCCAGGTCTGCCTAACTGGAAACTTCACTCATGCTGACTAAACTTGCAAAACCAAACCAGACCTAACTCTTTGGAAAGGCTGTTGTGTGAGCTGTTCTTTCTGTGTATTTTTCAAATTTGTATTGCAGTCAGTAAGAGGAAAGTAAAAAAACAGGTGATTTAGGTGAAAGTTTGAGCCACAGGCAGTAAAAGATGTATTTCCTCTTTGGCTTTGTGTACACAAGAGCACATGTGTATCGTGAAATGTTCTCAAATATTTTCTCTTATTTTTATTCTTATCTACTAGTACAATTGTATAGGGTTGCTTATTGATAAGCAGATAAGCATCAAAGTACTTCTATCAAAGATTAAGAAAATTAACTTGAGTTTTTGATTGAGACAAAGTTGGCAAGTGATGGAAACAATACGCGTGTGTGAGAGAACATTCTCTGAGGCCAGGGAGCCTAATGGCTTTATTGGTAATATTTCTGACTTAATGCCTCTCTCAGCTATGAGGGGAAACATGAAATAATTGGTTTAATATCGTGTTAGCAGTTCTCTCCTTGTAGTTATCTACAGGGAGACTAAATAAGAGTATCTTAGAAAACACATGTGACTGAGATCAAAATATCCTTAGGCAAAGATCACTCAAAGGGCTGATTTTATGTATCGAAAACTTGAGACTGTCTCGCCTCAGTTATCTCCCCCAATTCTGTTTATTTTCATAATCAGGAAATTTGTTACCTTGAAGTACTATATTTTTGAGAGTCTCCAGAACTTTTAGGGGATTGTATTGTTTATATTAATCAATTTATGCCAGGGCTTATATCTCAAGATTTCTTTAATCTGTTTTATTAATTTCTCTATCTTTTTTAATTTTCTTGTTAAACTGCACAGAGTCATGTTCAGTATAGAGAGGCTGTCAGTGTGCATTTGTATCCAGCTTCTTCAATAATTTGTTCTCTCTTTGAGTTTGAAACTTGAGTGTTTTACTTGGTTTTGTTCAAGTCTGATGTAACAGTATCGGATCTAATTATTTAAATTTCCTGTAGTAACCTCTGTACAATTTAAACATTTCTACAACATTCAACTTTCACAAGTCCTGAATGTGTCCAGGTTATACCGTGAATTTAATTTACAGCTTGAAATTGTGGGGGGATATCTGTCTTGATCTATCTGTCTACAGGTTGTGGAAACCAAGGTTTAAAGTCAGATTGGGGAAAAAAAGCAAAGTATCAATGTATTTTGCTCCTCTCCCTGGGGCTCTCTTACTACAGAGCAAGCTGTGTCAAGCAATTTGAAGCTCTTGGTTGCTTGGTACAATAACAGAGTTTTGGGAAGAAACACCAGTGAGAACTGGTGACCTGTTTCTCCAGTTTCTCACTCCTGCGGGATTGATGCAATTGAGACAGACCTGAGATTGAATCCAGTAATCTAAATCCTGCCTTTTGATGGAAAGGAGACAGTTTTTTAAATTTCTTCATCCAGTTGCCCAACACGTTTTTTCAGGATTGCTGGAGTTGGATGTTGTTTGCTGGAGGACAGGAGAATGCCCACCAGACTGGTGCCCAACTAGTGCTGGCCATGGCCATGATGCCTTTTTCTGCAGGATTTTCCATTGCAGGACATTAGGTGTTTCTCTCTCATCGTTTTGCAGCTTCCCCATGTCCGTAACCTTGTGCATATAACTGACCAGCAAAGCTACGCCCCTGTGAATCGGCCTCTAGGCTCAGCTTAAATGCTCCTCAGGCTGAATCCCTCCATTGCTGCTGCTCACTTGTACTCTGGTGTTTTCCCCCCTTCTTTGCCATCTCCCCCCTGCTCTGTCCCCTCATTAGTGTAACTTTTATTCAATTTGAATTAAGAACACATAAGGGGAAATGCACATATTTTAAGATGCTGGTTCTCTGCTAGTGCAGCATTTGTTGTTAACTGCTGCTTGGAGTTTGCCTCTATATAAAATTTTAGCTTTTGCTTTGTTTTAGGAGAGGGGCAGAAACAAGATAAGGTTTTTTTGTTTTGAAGTCGGAGAGGTAATGAGGCTTTGCTTCTTGTAAAGGTATGCAGTGTTCAGGTGGCTGCAGGATTTCTTGGCCTCCCCCTCTCCATTTAGATTAGAATTGTTGCATTTCCAATTGTCATTTGGAAAATTGGTTTTACCTTTAATAAAATTTTAGAAATGTCTTCCCTCCCAACCTCCAGCTTTTTCCTTATCCCCATGTCTCTTCCCTTTCTTCCAGTCCTTCCTTCCATGTTTCCACTCTGAGATTGAAGCCACAGGAAAGGGCTAATTCAGTGTTTGGTGCAACTGAAGGAGTGAGAAGCTGAAGCAAAGGGAGTAAATGAAGTAATGGGACTAAGTAAGCGGGGTAGGCTGGTTGGAAACTGGAGCAATAGATATGCTGATGGACAGGGTTTCCTTGTTGGTCTGCAGCAGATCCACTACAGGGATTTCCCACTTCCTCCAGTCTCTTGTATTTTTTCCTTCCAGTTGTCCAGTTAATGTGCCCATCAGGACAGAATTCCTAAAGAAAGAGCCAAAAACTTGCATGGAAAGAGTCGTAGTCATCCTTTTATGTGGGCCACAATCTGGAACATTCAGATTGCATAATATTGATGTATTGACAGTGAATCTTCAGGCTGTTCTTTCTTCAAAACCTGTTTTAGCTGTTGTAAATAACGTGAAAATTTAAAGATGTTAAGTAGCAGAGTTGCCAAGACCCTTGTGGCTTCCTTTGCAGGCAAGAAGCATTTCTGGTGCACTGGGGAGTGCCCATAAACCTTCTCCAATCCAAGTAGGTTGTTTTAACTCTGGATTTACGGGATTTCCAATAGAGCAAAACAGAAAGTAAATAATACGATATCCTATCTGGAGCACTTCTCCTGCACTTGAACACAAGCGAGTCCTAGAAAGGGAAGAATCTGGAAGACTGTGAGAAGAATGGCTTGCCCAGCACTGGCGGATGCAGCATGGGGTGCACACCACCTTGCCCTGGCGCTGACCACAGCCGCTGACCACAGCCACCGACTCTGTGGGCCATAAAAGGAAACGAGATTTCTTGTCAAAATACAGCTGCCCAGCCTGTTGGCTTGCTGGGAAAAATGTCCAGCAGCAATGCTGAGATGGCCTTGTGATGTGCAGGTTGAAAGTAGAAACGTTTGCTTACTCTGAACTAGAACTGTTGGCTTTTCAGAACCCGTAGGGCAGGGGTGTAACATACTGCTGCCGACTTGATGAATGGTCACCATGTAAAGCCCAGACAGAGGTTTAAAGTTCAAAATGGTTTGCTTTGTTGAAGAAAATATCTTATCAGGAGGAATAGAGCAAGCAAAGTCATTATTTGCAAAAACCATGCATCTGAGCATTACATTCAATTTTGGATAAAAAGTAGCAAGGAGCTTCTTTCCTCATCATTTAATTTGAATTAATTTATAACACTTTTCCTTATTGCTGAGAGAATTTTAAATTTCCATAAGCTCTTTAAATGATGCAAGAAAGTGCTCTGTTGGCATATAATGTAAACTAAGTGAGTGGAAAAGTAAATATTTAAGGCTGACATAGTGAAGTATAAATAGCGGTTACTGTGTGTAATGTTTCAATTGTAAAGCTATTTCTAGAGCTCTGTTAGTATGCACCGCTGCTTGTTAAAATGGTAGTGTTTTTGAAAAGTTACGTTCATATTTTGGAAAGTTTATCTACAGTTGGTCACAAAACACGTCTTTGTCAGCTGTGGTGCCTCAGATCACTTACTCGTTCGTCACTTGTCTCCTGAGAAGATCTTGTCAGCAAGCAGAAATTAACGGGCGGCAAAGTTTATCATTCCCAGAGGTTTATCTATATTCCAGGCTGCTTTTGGAGCTGTCTAATCCAAAACTAAGGAAAATGGTCAGGCAGGAGCTGGGTTCATCATATGCCGGTGTTGAGTCAACTCAAAGTCCATGGCTTCTGCCTGGCTGCTGACGTGGGCAGCGCTCCCCAGGGAAGCTGCTGTGAGGGACGCTTGCGTTGCCTCTCGAAGATCCTCTTAATTAACTTATTTCAGACATCTCACCAGGCAAGGGGGGGTTTGCTTTTCTTCCCTCTCTCTGGAACTTGATCTTTAGCACTTGTGTTTTGCAAGAGCAGGGCCTTTATTGTACCTTGTGTCTTGAAGTACCTTGTCCCGGGGCCTCGGGTGAGGGACTCTCCTCTGGATTTCCCCTTCTTGCGGATTTAAGGAAGATCGTTAAGTGTTGTTTTAGCACAGTTCTTGTGTTCAGCAGTAATTATATGAGCTTTACTGTATCCTTTCTGTGTCATCAAGACTGGCTGGCTTCCACGTGGGCACAAAACCAGTGAGAAGGAAGCTTTTAGTGGGCTTTGACGTTGCACAATGCCTGTACGCTACTTAAAGCTAAAGTTTAGCTTGGCCTGAGCCAATATGACATTTGTACTTCTTCTAATGTGGTTTACTTAGAAATAATGTTTTATGAAGGTATCCCTCTATTGAAAAGAGTTATTGTGGTAATAGGTAACACTTACCTGGAATTCCATTAATAATTACAACTAAATCAACTTTGGAAAGTTTATATTTTGTATGTAAAACATATTTTTTTACTGAAAGTTTTGTAAAAGGAAATAGTGTGAGAGATCTTTCTAAAGATCTTTCTTAAAATATTGAGTTTAAAATGCAACAATACAGTCCTGGATTGCACTACAGAATGAGAATACACCGGAGCTTTTCAGAGTGTTTTCTTACCTTCCTGAAACGTTGGATGCTCCAACCAGATTGATGAATTGATCACTGTCGTAAATGTTAATGATCATCGTCCCCATAGATGCCCGTTCACGCTTTCCCCTGCCTACCCTCTCTTTAGTCCTGCCTGTAGGACTGAGTTATCATCTAAAGCAGTGGTTATATCAGTAATATATCAGTAAATTGTTTTTTTTTAAGTCGCTGTTCAAATCTGTACGGTGAAACATGGTTGTATTTTTAGCAATGAAATCTCTATCCCTGTGATCTTCGGTTTAAATGAAAGAGATAGGTGCAACAGAGAGAGGTAGGCCACAGCAGAAATAAATCTATTTTCAGGATATAAATACACCTAAATATTTTCTGCTCAAGCGAGGTTTTAAACAGTACTATCTAATATCCTATCTTCTATATTTAAAGGTCTAAAAGCTTTGTTCGTGATCATCAGATGTGCTGTGCTGATGGTGCAATACAGATAACTCTGGGGCTCTTCAGCACTTAACCAAAGTCTGAACTTGCCAACTCTCTTCTTACAGATTTGTTCTCTTCTCTGCTGCATTTCTGGCTGCTTTTCTAATTCTAATTCTCTAATTTGTTGATTTGCTCTCTGCCATACCTGAATCACCGTGTGGAAGGGTGAGGTTGCCTCACAGCCTGCTGTGCAGCAGGAGATCCCTGGGCACACTGCACACTCGGTACCGTCTGGCTGTGGTACCACGGAGTTCACCACAAGCTCTTTTTACCTGCAATTTTTCTCTAATGGTGGGTTGGGTTTTTTTTTAAGTCCCTTCTACAGACTGCTCATTTGCTGTTTTAAACATATTCCTGTACTTTAGTCCACATGGCTGTTTGGAAACAAGCTGTTCAAATTCATTTAGATTGTAATTGTAAGCTGTGCATTTATATCTCATTTTACATTTTACTGCAGTTTGTAAATCTTGTCAGCAATCGATTAGCAGTGATCTTCAGGGAGGCTAGAGATGCTTTAGGTTTATTTCCTTTCTATTAGTAAAAAAAATGAGATTTTTTTTTCACCCGGTACTGACTGTTTGAATGCTAGAGTGATACATGGAGTGAGAATGTAAGAGTGGCCAATAGATCCTTCGCTGACCTCATCGCTCAGCAAAGGCCAGCGCGCTTCCTAAGGTGGGAATCCCTGATTTGACTTTGGTGAATAATACATATTTCTGCCTTTAGCAGTGTTAGCTCCAATACCTCTGTGTAATTTATAAAGCTTTAACACCAGCAGGTTTTACAGGTTGTGTGTAGTTAATTCTTATCCCACAACGATATCTTTGAGCAAATGCTTAATTTCTTTTATTGCCTGAGAAATGCTAAGTGCTAATTTATGATGCAGCTGCATTCAGGTCGAATCTTAATTTTATGTGTGTGTCACTTAACAGCAGCTGCTTTGGGGCATAAAGACTCCTGTAATTAGATTTGGCGTATGTTTCCGTGATAGGTGAAATAGTTTGCATGCTTCTAGAATAAATATTTTCTGCAGCCTATGCTTTCAATACTGGTAAATAGCTGAACATGTTAGCTCCAGGTCCTACATGTTTAGTGTAAGCTGCGGCTTTGGAACATCTACCGTCGCGGTTCAGAAATATTGAGTCCTTTCTAATGGCGTTTTTTGTTGTTGTTTTAATACTCCAAAAAAGGGAAAGATCAAAGTGCAGTCTGTTCTTTCCTGCCCTTCTAGATATACAAAACAGCTGCAAAGCACAATCAACCATTGTAGTGATATGTGCCCGAGGTCTATAAATAGATGGAAAGCTTCAGGCTTGAACTGTGCTGCTAGAGAGGACGGGGGATTTTTGCTTGGGGTTACTAAACATTCCTTTGCTTGTTTGTGGTTTAGAACCATAATTTTCTAGGCTGCTATATTCCAATTAAATGTGAATTCCCAGTGATTTTGCCATGAAGGCTTTACATGACTTCACTGTTTGCAGTTTTCTCATTCTCTGTTCTTTTAACTTCCCCCCGCCCCCAACACACAAGAATTTAGCAAGTTTCTAAAGAAAACCAATTTAAATGCAAGAACTCAGTTGTTTACCAAAAGAATATCTCTGCGATGTACGGCCTTAGTGGAAGGTTTATGGAGTTAACGTACAAAGAGCGAGAGTCAGAATCACGTTTCATTCAGTTGTGATCTGGGCTCTCCTTCAAGCTGGAAATGTGTAGCATGGTGCTCAAGAAGAGCTTCGTGTTCTTTTGAACTGGAAAGTAGGCGGCTGCCGCAAGTACGCTCTGCCTCACTGTGCAAGAGGAATAAAATCTGTATGGCGGATTCAGAGCTGCTAGAGCTGTTCCCAGATTTTTTATTTTAATCCAATATGTCACATATTTTTTTTTTTATTCATCGTGTTAGCTCGTATTGGCAGAGCTGCTGAGGATGTGAGAGCTAGGGACTTGTTAGACCATGAGAGAAAAATTAGTGTATTGGATGAAATAAGGTGTTGGAATAATTTGGGTTTTGAGCATCCAGGATGTGGTCGAAACTGCTCCTGGCAGAGGTGAAGGAGACTTGAAACTGCTCATCTCCTTTCCTCTCTCTCNTTTTAGTAATATACAGGCTTATAACATTACTTGCAGCACTCAGAGTTTGGTAGAAGATGCCAGTATATTTATAGGGCTGCTATTCTGAATGGTGGTGGTGGTGGTTACCAAGTGGTGTTTGCCCGTGGTTTTTGTCAAGGGGACCAAATTCATGATGAATTCAGATTGACCTGAACTGAAAGTATGACCTTTCTTTTTGAAGATTCGAGCATGAAGAGGAATTTTTAAATTAAGTATGACAAAAACTTGGAAAATTTCCTCCTGTCTATATATTCTTCCTCTGGATCATTGAAAATCCCGACCAAACAAGCACATAGCAGATCTTTTGAGACAAGCAAAACTTTTCCTGTAGTTTTCTCTGTGGCACCCATTTGGCTTCACAGAGTAACGAAGGTTGTTCAGGGGCCTCTGAAGTCATCTTCTCCAAAGTTGTGCTGGTTGTTACAAATCTCCCCAGCTGTAACTTGTCCTCATTGTATCTTGTCCTGTCTCTGTGCACCTCTGAGANTTTTTTTTTTTATTCATCGTGTTAGCTCGTATTGGCAGAGCTGTTGAGGATGTGAGAGCTAGGGACTTGTTAGACCATGAGAGAAAAATTAGTGTATTGGATGAAATAAGGTGTTGGAATAATTTGGGTTTTGAGCATCCAGGATGTGGTCGAAACTGCTCCTGGCAGAGGTGAAGGAGACTTGAAACTGCTCATCTCCTTTCCTCTCTCTCTCTTCCTGGGGGGGGGGGGGGAAGTATTCCCATTGCGCTTCAGCAACGTTAGTACCTAACAGTATCAGCAGTGTTGTCCTGCTTTAACTCTAAATGAGCGAGAGGGATAAAAGTAACTACTTTAGCATGTAAAATGCATACTTTTCAGATGTGACCTTCCTGCTTTAAGTTAGGTGAACCAGTTTATCTCCTGACTATTTCTTCTTTCAACAACAGACCTTGAAATTCAATTTATCACTGCGTATCAGGAGAGATTTAGAAGGTCTTGCCCCGTATAGGCATCTCACCAAAAGTATTTTATGAAGCTTTCAGTGCTTAAATACAACTTCAGTGTATGTGGTCAGCATTTTCCAAGGCCGTGTGAGGTTATGGTAGACATTCCTCAGTCAGAGAAGAGAATGGGAATTTCTAATACACTCCATGTTAAACAGTTTTGTTTCTGAAGAAATAGCAATGAAAATGTAGAAGGAAACATGTTGAAGTCTCAACTGAAAAAGNTGTCTCTGTGCACCTCTGAGAAGAGCCTGCGTCTGTCCTCTCCCTACCTTTCCGTTAGGTAGTTGTAGTCTTCTCTCGAAGCTGCCAAAACCTGGTTCCTCACATGGGAGATATTCCAGAATGGGGATATCTGTTTGCTGGAGCCAGTTTAATTTCTGACCGTCAAGGAGCTCTCCTTGTAGCGCTGCTGGCAGCGCAGGAGTTTGCAGAAAGGATCTAGAGGAGGCAACGTGCAGCTTGGTAAGTGATCCTCAGTGGCCACTGCCACTCTTGGTTGTGAAGCATGGCCCAGTGTCTCTCTAATGTGTCAGTGGTTCTGAGCTAGTCCAAGCCTGTCTGGAGGGAAGAAGCTGCCCAGAAGTTCCCTTTGGACTGCCAGGCTTGGAGCCTGATTCTGACTTCTCTCTCAGGGGACCTGCCTAGAGTGAGAGAAACAGAGAGGATAAAAATGTGCAGATCCATCTGGTGACAAACAGAACTAGAAGGAGGGACAGGAGCATCTTTTGTTTCTGAAGGGGCTGAGCCGCAGGTGGCTGCGGGAGTTGTGCTGTGGGCACGATCTGAGGGTGCTGCTGATAATAAGGACAATGCGGAGCCTTCGGGGAGGTCAGTTCTGTCATGGATAACAAAGACGATGAGGAGCCTTCGGGGAGGTCAGTGGATTCTTTGTTTTGGTCCTCTAAGTTTCTTTTCCCATAAAAGAGTGTATAAACCGAAGCATTTCGGAAAGGTTGGTGTCTCGGGCAGGTTCTGTGTTGAACGCTCCGCTTGTTTGGGATCAATGTCTGCGCAACTTTTTTTACGGCATCAGGCAAAAAAAATGGATTTAGCCTTACTTCAGTACCCAGTGATTTTATCTATTTGCTTTTGAGAGTAGTAGTTACACTGTGTCTCCCTGAAATACTGTTGTTTTTTTTTCCTCTGAGATACTATTTGGTTTCTGATGTTGTTATGGGCCCCTCGGTTCACCTCCTGGAATCACCCTGTTACCTTGAGCAAAGCGAAGCTGTTGTGATAGTCCTCACGCCCTGTTTGAGTTGGCAAATCTTTTCCTGAACTTGCTGTACCCTCCAGTAGATAAAGTGGCAACCTAAAAACAACGCAGGCTTCACACCGAAAGATCAGATTCAGGCTTCACTGAGCACAGCTCCTTTTTTTTCAATTTTCTTATTTTTTTTATTTTTTTTTTACCTCCAGGCTTCTGTGCCTGCTGGTTTGCCTCAGAGAGAAAGCACAGCTACCCTGACTGTGTGCACCGTGTAGCTCCAGCTGAAAAGACAAATGCTTTGCTTGTGCTGTGGTACTAATGGGAGAGCAGACTTAAAATAATCATTTTTCCTCTAAAGTAAACAACTTTTATGCTTCTGACATAGAAGATGAAAAGCACGCCTCCTTGTAAAACCAGAGCTTGCTCCTTAAGATTGTGGCAGCTTCATAAATTTTTAAAAAATACTAATAAAATTGTATAAACTTCATATGAGAAATTCTTTTTAAGAAACCCTCTGATTTCCATATTCTATAAAGTCTTTGTATTCGGCAACGAGGACACCCAGCTGTTGTGTAATACCTTTGGTGAATGGCTATGACTCAGTGGAGCCCTCCAGTAACTATTAGAAAAGTATTTCCTTTCCCAGTTGTAAGTTTATATGCTCCCGTTCCAGTTTCCCAAGTGAACTCTTGCATGAAATTCCAGTGGCCTGGATCAATGAGAAATTAAAACGTCCTTGCTTAGACTAGGCAGCTAATTGGGGGAGGGGAAGACATTGACTACTGGGTTTAGCTCAAAAAGTTTGTTTGAGGTTGGATTTTGTGCTCTGCAGGATGATAATGCTGTTCATTTGGAAGTTTCATTTTCCTGGGAGACATGAATGGAGGTTTCCAGCCCTGACTAGGTTCCAAGACTGCTGTATTCACAATGTATATTGGCATGCTCATGTATATTGTAATGTACTTATAATTCTGATTTTCCTCATGTTTCTCAGATACCCTGTGATGATGCCTTCTCAGGGGAGAAAACTCTCTCACTTCCACATGCTACCCACAGCATCGATGTGTTTTCCTTTACATTAAAAATCATTTTCACAACACAGTTGTGTAATTTTAACTGGTTTTAATAAGTAAGCATTTATTAAACAAGTTGGTTAGCGAGGCTTTCTAGATTTGGTAATTTGAGAGGGTGCTCTTTATTTTGACGTAAAATTCTTCTCTAACTTTTGTATTGCTGATGAAGGAAGGAGAGTGTGCAAGAGCAGCAGGAGGAATGAAGTGTGCTCAGAAGCCCACTCAGGAGAAGGGCAAAATGCCCATAACCAGGAGAGATCTCACTGTACACAGAACTGCTGTGAAAACTTGAGATTGAGACTTGTGTGGCTGAAGGTTGGATTTTAGTGACAGGTAATATATGTACTGAACAGCCTCTGAAGTCCCATGTAAGTCAGGCACTCTGTTCAGAACTGTTTCATGCTCTCGGTGTCTTTAATTTCATTATATTGATGATTTGAGTTCAGTTTCCTTGAAGGAAGGCGTTGCAAATTGAAGGGCTAGTTTAGTACTGTCAGTTTTGAAACATCTTAATGCGTCTCTGGGTTCTGCAGCTGGCTTGCTGGGCTCTGGATACGCCGTTGCTTCTAAACCAGCAAGAGACCATACTGGTTATCTCAGGGAGAGACTAAGATGTCAGCAGCTGGTTACAAAGTGCTCCCTTTACAATAAAATACTATATACAAATGTGAGGGTAACAAAAAGCATATTCTCTTTCTCATTCAGACAAGCTCATTCAGACAAGTATTTAGGCTTGAAAAAAAGAAGAATTGCTTGTTATCAGATTAAAAGACCCCACTTTTTTAAGATGAGTAAGCAAAACTCTGTGATTTATTGTGTTTCTCAGAAACCTTGATCCGTAGCGTCAGGGAAAGAGTAATCCCACAAAATACTTCATTCTTCATTGAGGAATTTTGTTTTTGAATGCTTGAGTCTTCAAATAAATCATGAAAGACTTTGTTAGGCAAGTGGCTCGGTAGAAGTACAGATAAACTGGACCGTGGGGGTGCCCCTTCCAGTTCTAACAGAGTTCTGACAGCGCGTGGCAACAGCAGCACAGAAACAAATGCAGGGGGCGGGGAAATACTTCACCTTTGTTGGCTTTCTTTCAGTTTTGCCAAGTATAGCCAAGAGCCCTTTTTTTAGGGTTTGATGGGGGACGAGGATATTTCTCTTATTTCTGTGCTTTCATTTGTATTTTAGGTTGTTTTTTAAAGCTCTTCTTACAGCCATGGCAGCAATCAAGATGCAGTTTTCACAAGAGTTGTCTTTTGGAGACCTGAAATGTGATCTTTGTTTTTGCCGGTGTCCTTTACACCTTACTTCAAAGTGATTAAGAATAACTCCGTGTCTAAAGGAGGAGCAATTTAAGTTACACAGGTACAGCAACACCACCAGGCCAAAGGCCCTAAAATAAGCGGAGGGGACCTATCCCCTAATTTCCGTAGGTACTTGGGCGTGTTTATATAGGTAACTTGTGGGGCTACTTTCTGCTGTGTGCTGTGACACCCTTTGCAGAGAGACTGGAGAAAGAGCTCAGACCTTGGTACTCCATGTGCTGATCTCGGGTTTTAACTGCCTGGAGATGCACAAGCGTTACAAGATGGAGAAGCTTGCAGGAATTTGCAGGAACTGAAAAGAAATTTTCCTACGAGAAACTTTCTGTCCATAAATCTATTATGTGGTATAAATTAACCATAAAGAAAGCTTCCATAAGAAGAATGTTTTCCCCATTTCTTTCCAAAACGTGAAGTATTTGGTATATCCTGAAACTACTGGCTCTTACATCAGTTTCTCAAGAGGGTAGGTAGCTGTCTAGCGTGCAAGTGTAACGGAAACTTTATTTATAGTGTATTTGGTGTAGATGCGAGATGCCTTTCTTAAGAGCTGGAAGACTGAATCCTTTCACCAGTAGATAAACTAGAGGAGATAGTGGGCCGCTGTCTTCTGGGTTTGGTTTGTTGAGAGGAGGTGAGTTTCCGTAGTTAACTATGTCTTCGTAGCAGCTGAGAGCCCGCTGATTTTTCACCCCGGTTGTTTTTGCATTCCAGACACATTCCTGTACTCCCCAGTAATAACTTTGAGCCTGAGGGAAGTTTGAAATGTAATCAGCTAGTTATTAGCATGAAGGCTAAGAATATTTTTGGAAAGGATGAAGAAATCAAATATGGGACGTGAGCCGATGGAGGAGCTGGTTGTTGGGGGCTTGCTTAGGTATGAAGCAGGCTGCCGGGTTTGGGCAGAGAATAATAGCAGTTGATTTTAGGGATAGTCAAACCTGGGAACAACAGAAATGCTGATTTTTAGCCACTTCTGTTTTAGGCCGCCTCAAAGACTTCTCCTTGCTTGTCGGCCTGGCTGCTCACGGTATCGGGATGAACTCATTTCAAACACAGTAACCAGCGGGAGGAACGTGTCAACATGGAGATTTGGAGAATATTTAACTGTACATCATTAATTCACACTAGGTAGATTTAATGACATGACATAATAATGATCAAACAAATCTGTTCAGTAATGAGTGACAAATCTCAATGTCCATTCCATCAGGCAGTTTACCATTTGGATATATGAAAGAATTCATTATATGTGGTCTAGATTTTATAAGCTTGTTTCCTCTCAGTTATGATTATCCTATCATGTTGTGTTATTTGGTAACGTACAACTTGTTAAAACAGATAGCGATGCAGCATTTGAAGTGAATGCACAGGACCAGAGGTAACATGGTTTAAGTCTTGGCACAAGATACTTGTGTTTGCTCCGGTGTCTCCTGACCCAGCTGTTTGGCTTCTGTATGTTGGGAGCTTTGAGTGATGAGCTGGAAGCCCTCAGCAGCTACTCGTGTGACAGAAAGTTTGTCCTTGTAGTTGAGGGAGGTGGTGGTGATGTCCATCACTGGTTTTACCTGTCATGTTTTCTAGTACTGAGAGATGCAGTGTGCTCCAGTGGACAGTACCGTAATGGGGGAGGGCACTAGAGGATGTCCTAGAAGATCCCTTGTGGTGGTGGTTTTCAGCCCATTCTGGTTTACAGACTCCTATGAGTATGGGTGCTTTGGCACACTCAGAGACTCAAAACTAGCCCTCAGCAGGCTCATTTTCCTTGGTTTTCATTCACAGACCTCTAATAACTATTTAGTGAATTCAGAGTCTAAGGATCACAGGGTGAAAACAACCTGAAGCTTCTGGAGAAGAGTATTCCAGGGAAGAGGTTGTCTGTCTTTCTCATCGGTGAAGCTGGCCCAGAGGATGGCGACCTTCACGCCGGTGGGCAGGTGCCACCTGGCAACCAGCCGTCGCATCCTTCAGGGCCTGCTCCGTGTGTAGCAACGCGTGGTTGGTATCCGTGGTGGGTTTAGTGCCGTGTCTCTGGTAAATGGGATCCATGTGGTGAATTCAACCTGGAATCCCAGACTGAGGCCACCAAGTTAAGAGGAAGGGGCCAGTTTGTGTTCTGTCAGGACTGGAAGTTGTCTGAGTGTTAGGCACCGAGGATATGGAAGGAATTTCAGAAAAGTTTTAACTGTACGAATAAACATAGTTCTGGAAATATTTCCTTTTTAGCTTTGATTTGCAACTTTCAAATTCTTTTTATTTTGGGGAGGGTCTGTTTGTTTATATATTTTACTTAAGGAGGGGAAGCAAAGTGAAAAGATGGTACTGTTCTTGGGGGAGACAAAAACCACTCGGTAGCTGTTCTCAGCAGTGACTCTCAAATTAATCTTTCTTTTTGTGCTAGAAACACTGAAAATACTCGGTGGTGGAAGTCAGCCCATAAAATTAAAAACACAGCTGTATAGTGATCCATACTTAGGTGGTGGCTGCGCTCCGAAATTTCTTCTTCGCCACCTCACCAGTGTTTATACTCCTGCTATATATTGTTATTCTGAAGTGCCTCCTGCAGCAGTTTTATTTGCATTAGTTTTATTTTTCAGTACTGAAATTAGTAACCATTTAAAACTGCCAACCACATGTAAACAAGTGGTGCATAAGTTATGAATAACAGCTTACCTCGAGTTACAACTGCCTGTTTGTATTGCACGGGGCACGGTGTTGGGGGGGGCGGTGTGTGAACTGGCTGAGTGCAGCAGTGCGACATCAGTTCTCTTTATCTGGTCTCTTGGAGCCCATTTGAATAAATATCTCAGAGCTCACAGGATTCCCAGCGCCGGCGATGCGGGCAGGGGGACTGCTGGGTTGCCGTGCTGTTGAAATACGCTGGCTCTGCTCCAGGCCGTCTGCCACGTGAGGAGCAACGGTTTTTGCAGGCTCTAGAAGCTGCACTTGCTCACTCTGTAGCTCTTCAGTTCTGACCAAAGAGCAGGAGAGCTCAGATAGGGGAAAAAATCCTTATGAACTGATTTAACAATAACAAAATATATTTAACAAACACTTGATCTCTACGTTAATTCTTCAAACTGTGCTGGTAGGCTCTGATGACAGGGGAAAAGTGATGTTCTTTTCTTTTGAAAACATACAGAGGTGTAATTAAAAAAAAAATAATATCCTTTTATTTTTAATACAGGAGTTGTCTACGATGTGCTAATTTCTTTGTTTTAATTTGGTCCCTTTGGGGGCTCTCTGAGTATGACTGAGGCTAATCAAGGAAGTGAAGCGTTAGTCAAGGTAACATCACTGAATGTGCTTCGGTAAAATTTCACAAAACAATCCGATTGCCTGAAAAACATTTCTGTCTCCACCTTTTCAATTCAGTGCTTAGGGTTCCCTGCAGAGTGCAAGGGCCATTGCAGATAAACAGATGTGGAGAAAAGCTGGCTAAAAAGAGCAGAATCAGTGGTGTGTGTTTCCTAAGGCCTTGCCATGCCCTCTCCCAGAACCGCTTTTATTCTCTTACTGGTTTTCACAAAAGGAAGAGGTGACAAGTTACACATGTGATAGCTAGAACCGAGGAGAGATTAGATGAGAAGGGTTATTCTTACAGTGTGTGATGGATATTTGGAAACAGATGAGTTAGTTTTCTTGTACGTGGTCACAAAGAGGCCCTAGATGATATATTTTCGTTTTCGCATAAGTCGAAACGCGGATGGCTGCTGTGTGCTTTCAATATTATTTGATCGGTTGCTTGGGTAAAAAAAAAAATAATTGAAAACTGCTGCTGACAGGATGACATCTGGTTTTGACTTTACCTTTTAAATGTCAAACTGTGAATTTTTAACGGTGACCGACCAAACAATATTCCATGTGCAGAGCCCATCAGCTGACGGTAGGCTTTTACACGCGTCTTAATTGATGAAGGTTTACCTGCCTGCAAGCCCACAGTGAGCAGTGCAGTCATTCGACTCTACGAGGGCGTAATTAACCCGTAGGATTGCCCTGGCGTAAGTAAAATGCTGATTTAGCATGTTGAATCCAGACTACCTGCATTATGCAAGAGGGAAAGAATTTGCCTGACTATAGTCCTGTCAGCACGAAGAGATTGCACCAGTGTAACAAAATAGGCTCCTAAAGTCTTGTTTAAATTGGTGTGTGCTCTTGTCTGGATTCTATTAAAAAAATGTTAGGACTGAGAGCCACAATAGCTCACTCAGTTACCAAGGGCCAGAGCAGGCTCCAGTTGCATCAGACTATTGTTTTTTTTTATGGGAATCTTCCGTGCATCCTGCACACTAGCTCTTCATCATTTCTAAAATATCAATCACGAGAGGTGACATCGTCCAATTCCGAGTGAAACTTTCCTGGGTGGGATTCCTAATAAACTTCGAACCGCTTTCAATTGGGCCATGCCTTTTTAGTTTGAAATGAATAAATTCCCATTCCCGAGAGCCTGGAGTTGACAAAACTTTCACTTGGAGTCTCTCTCTCTTCAACTTATTAAATTCCGCCTGTATTTAGCAGGGGCTGGCACAGCCATCCGTAGTTCCTGAGCTCTGCCAGCCAGTATGTGGGCAGAAGAACATTTAATATATAGGCCATCTTTCTGGAATGCTTGTGGCTTTGTATAATTGTCCTGTCTAGAGAAGTGGAATTTTTCTTGACAAATCCTCATCTATCCATAGATTTCTGGTTTATAATGGTGCTGTGTAAATAGATTGTTTGAAGTCCTTGCAGTTTTCTGGTCGCTTGCTTCCCTCCCACAGTAAAATGTAGTTTTAAGTTGGAAACACTTTTTTATTTATAAGAAAAGGAAGTTTTGAAAGTATATGTTGCATATCCCCAAAGGATTGTTGCACTCCGAGCGATCTGGAATATCAGAGCTTCCCACATGGGCAAATTCCCCAGGGCAATGCTGACAGATGCCTGACTGAAAGCTCTGATTGAAGAGACTAAACAGGAAGCTACTCTCAAAGACTTCATCTGTCGTCTTGCTGACTTTCATGCGGTTATCACGGCTTGGCCTTTCGCAGTGTCAGTGTAGGTACAGGGGGCATGCACATGAAGTTCAACAAGGGCAAGTGTAGAGTCCTGCACCCGGTGAGGAATAACTCAATAGACCAGTACAGATGAAGGGTTGACCTGCTGGCAAGCAGCTCGGCAGAGAAGGACCTGGGGGTCCTGGTGGACAAGTCGCCCGTGAGCCAACAATGTACCCTCATAACTAAGAAGGCCAGTGGTTTCCTGGGTTACATTCAGAAGTGTTGCCAGCAGGTCAAGGGAGGTTCTCCTCCCCATCTGTTCTGCCCTACTGAAACTGCCTCTGGAGTACTGTGTCCAGTTCTGGGTTCCTCAGTTCAAGAGAGACAAGGAACCCCTGGAGACAGTCCAGCGGAGGCCACGAAGATGCTGAGGGGACTGGAGCACCTCTGTGCTGAGGAAAGTCTGAGAGCCCTGGGGCTGTTGAGCTGGAGAAGAGAAGACTGAGAGGGAATCTGATGCTGATCGATATGCAAAGGGTGAGAGGTAAGAGGATGGTGGTGACCAGAGACAGGACAAGGGACACTGAGCATAAACTGGAACCCAGGAGGTTCCATCTGAACAGCAGGAAAAAACTTCTTTGCTATGAGGGTGCCAGAGCCTGGCCCAGGCTGCCCACTGTTGTCACCTTATCGTTTTTCTCAGTCTCTCGTGTGCCCGAACAGGCATGTTGTGTCTCTAACACCTATTTACATCTGCTTTACATCACTGCAGCCCTGCAAAGCAGACTGTGTGTCTCTGTACCACAGCTCACACGTCACAGTGGGTGTAGTAGTGAGCAGGGCGGTGCTGGAGAGCAACTTTACTGGGGCTGAGATTGCTCCGCTTTCATCCCCGCTCAGTCACCAAGCATCTCTTTGCTCCTCTGCCTCTGAGGTTTCTTCAGTGCTGGCGCCTCATTTGCAACACAGCCAATGAGGCAAATGATGAATTTCCGAACAGGATTGATTCGTAGTTAGATTCCATTTTTAATTCGTAATTCTTTAGGTGTATTTTCAGAAAAAGGTATTCTGTGGTGGGAATATTATCATTTTTGGAGAAGTTTGAACACCCTGAAAAGGCCGTGCCCCTGAGTATTTGGTCCACTGCATTGTTCCAAAATGTCGTTTTATCTCGTCGTGCTTATTCCTTCCCAGGTGCTAAAATTAACACACAGGGCAAAGTGATAGTCCAAAAATATGAAAAACAATGCCAATAAGACAATGGCAGATGCTTTTTCATGCATGTTATTGCATGATGGGGATTGTTTTCACAAAGATGTGACAGAGACCAAGACTGCAGGAGAGTTTACTGAAGGACTGAGCAGTGGGAGTGAATAAAAGCCAGGCAATATCTTTACCAGTTAATCCCAGCTATCCTTCAGCTGGAATTAGGCCCTCTTTTTGCTTTATATGTATGAACATCATATATCTTTCAGATTTTGTGAGGAACCCTTAGGAGAGACACAGTCCTTATCTGCAGCACGTTACTAAATTTGCTGGATTTCAGGCCTCCCTTGTGGCACACGCTATTTCCCCTGGCAAGACTGAAAATTCACATCTTACCTTTTGTTTCACACCAACTCTTCTTTCCTGCTAAGGTGTCGGGATGGGAACTGTATTGAGCAAAAAGTTGAGTTAAAACCCTGGCGACTCATTCCTGAGCACAGGCTCGTCTGTTGTTCGCTTTCAGGCGACGGTCAGAGGCACAGGGGCAGTGGCAGAGCTGGTGGAGCAGAAAGTAAATAAGGACAGTTGTAAAGCCCAGGATAGGGATCGGCCTCGCTTGTCAGCCTGTCTTTCGTTTTGCCAGTAGAGATTAAAAATACGTATGTAAATGAACTAACAGCAATAGCTAGGCTCTGTGTTTGAGCTGCGTGTCCATGCTGGATTTGCCTCGGTCTTGTTCTCACTGTGTTTTTTTGTTTGGTCTTTTGTTGTTTTTTTCCTTATGCCACACAGGTGAGATGATGATAAAAGAGACTGAAGGAGGATAGACCGGCAGCTTGCAACTTTATTTCTGTACTTCAGCTATAAATATAGATTGTGGGTTTGGGTACAGGGTTCCCCACTTAAATCTGGCAGATGTTGAGTATCAAAATTACATGGATGTTTTTGATCAGCATTTTCCAAAGCTGCTGTTGTCTGTTAGCTGATTAAAAGTAAGCATTTTGCTAAACAAAAGAGGCATAAAAAACCCAGAGATTTTCCGTAATACAGGAGGTGCCTCTGGTTCCTTTGGCTCTTTGCGATTGTTCTTCGGAGATTAGGAAGATAGGTTTAGGGGTTTGCTGTTTGGAGTTTCCTTTGTATTTCCAGTCTATAAAGTCTGTTTCTTATTATGATTGTTTCTGCTTTCCAGAGACCTAAGGTAACAAGTTAGCTCATAAATTCCCTTTCTAATTTTAGCCAGAGGAAATGTTGCTCCATACATTCAAAGTGCTTTTCCAGGTAGGCTGGTTCGTTAGAATCCAGGCATTTTGGGTTACGCGCTTTTGTTTGCACGGAGCTGGAAGAGGTTTCTACAGGTTGGAGTGTGGGACTTGCTTCATTGGAAATGCAGCTTTGTAGCTTGGAGAAAATTACTTTTCTTTTTTGTAAAGTCATCCAGTGTCCCCCTGCGCAGTCCTGCAGTGTGAGTGCCTGTTGATGCAAAAGACGGTGATGTGCATTTAGTTTCCAGCTATATTTCTGAAATATCTGGAGATAAAAAAGCTGAAAGGCAGGACTGCAGCAGGACAATTCTTCAGGGTATTTTTAGACCTTTGAAAAAAAAGAAAACGTGATGAAATCTTTTTGGTGTCATTTTATATAGCTTTTTACCAGGCTGGTGGGATGTGTTGTGTGTGACTTTCTTGGTGCTTCCATTGCTATTTTTCAAGAAGGATGGATATCATAATATGGAGGTTTTCAGATTGTATTTAATATTAATAATAATATATTAATAGTATCGAAGTGTTCATTAAACTGCTGTGGTGTGTAACTTTATACATAAATCATACGTCACAGAAACAGTAGGAATTTGCAAGCATTTTGTATAGGAGTTATAGAAATTTAACATGAAGCTCTTCCTTAATTGTGTGTGAAGAAGCCTTTTGGCTTTGGCTCTGCGGGGACCAGGTTGCCTTCAGAGGAAGGGACCGTGCAGTGCAGGACACCCCTGCCTGTGGGTTTCTGTGAGGAGCAGGAAGGATGGCGTGAAGAGAGAGAGAAGTAATTGTCAGTGATGGTGGGGAAGTTGTCTAAAGGAATAAAGTAAATGTGTGTTTGCCGTGTGATTATGGAAACCCGTTCTAGTCCTCTCTGAAAATCCTGTCTAGTTTATCTGGGAAGGCAGTGGAAAAGATGAAGGTTTTGAAAAAGTAAAAATGAGGGAACGGGGAGTTTGGGGTCAGAAGCGAGCACAGGCTTGTGTGGGGTGGGAGCTGTTACAGCCTTGCAGCGGGAGTAAAGGTGAAACGTAAAGGCAGAAATCAAGTTAAGTGCTCTGTCCTTCATCTCCAGTCTTTCCTGAGGAGTGAGGGAGGACAGCACTTTTCTAGGTTCTGTGGCTAGTGTTGTTTAACCGCAGCTGCTGCTAGTTCCTTCAGGAAATGGGACTTACTGGATTTGGCACAGCCAGGAGGGCACAGTGGGCAGGCCAGGCTAGGCTCTTATTTCCACTCTTGGACCATCTTGTAAACTTGCTGGAAAAGTCTCTTCTCCTGCAAGTAATAGCGGGAATAGATGAATAGCTCTGCGTCCTGGGCGTGATGCTTTGGAGGGGACCTGGACCGCTCTGCTGTGGAAGCTCTATGCTCTGGTCAATATGGGCAAGCAGATGTTTGACCGTCTGCCCGTACCCCCTCAGGGATGAAGGTCCTGTGAGCACTTGTCCTGTAAACGCCCTCTTAGCACAGCCTTCATCGCTGCACAGCTCCATGAGCACAAGGATAGGGTGTAACAGTGGCCCTGGTAGAAGAGTAGATAATGGTTGGACTTGATGATCTTAAAAGTCTTTTCCAACGATAGCAATTCTATGATTGCAGAGAAACATAACCCAAAAGTGAGGTACCACCATCATTTAAGAAAGACAGGAGCTAAAGCCAGTCCTGAACTGCAAAACTTTTGTTACAGCCTTGCTCTACTACTACTAGTTACTGGTATCAGAGTTATATAAAAGGAGATACTACAGGATCACAGAATATTAGGGACTGGAAGGGACCTCGGAAGATCAAGTCCAACCCCCCTGCCAGAGCAGGACCCTAGAGTAGATCACACAGGAACACGTCCAGGCGGGTTTTGAATGTCTTCAGAGAAGGAGACTCTACAACCTCTCTGGGCAGCCTGTGCCAGGCTCTGTCACCCTCACTGGGAAAAAGTGTTTCCTTGTGTTTAAACAGAACATCCTATGCTGCAGTGTGCACCCATTGCCTCCTGTCCTGTCATTGGGTGCCACCGAGAAGAGCCTGGCTCCATCCTCCTGACACTCACCCTTATATTAGATTATTGAAAGATAACAGCTGACATGGCTCATCACTGCAGACTGCACCAAGTGATTGAAAGTACTTTCTAGCTAGAGAGTGATGTTTGCCCTCCTGTGGGAGTGACAGTCACTGGTTCTCACGAAGAAACGGTTTTCATGTAAAGTCAGATTTTGAGAGGTAAGATACTGCCAAAGAAGGTTGTGAAAACAGAGCTTAAGTCGCTTTGTAAATTTATATTTATTCAGAAAGAAATAAGATTCAGGTATGTAGACTCTAAGGGAAACAATGGAAAGATAAACAGCGAAAGAGAAGCGTTAATATAAGGCTGTTTGGTACAAAGGGGTATAAGCAATAGAATTAGAATTTTATTGCGTTGTTACAAGGACCGTTTGTAGTCTTGCAGAGCACAGGGCTGTGTGCTGGGAAGCAGCTACTCTGAAAAGGAAGGTCACTTCTTGCTAAAACTAAAAAGGTGAAGCAGTTCATGGAAGGAGCGACAGGGATATGCAATATGAGTGGAATTATATTATTATTAAATTAATCAGTAAGGCCATGACTGAAATATTGCCATCATTTTTTAGTGTCTTGTAGAACGAGTGCTGAAAAGGGTTTAAAAAGCATTTAAAGTTTGTTGGGTAGAGTCGTGAAAAGTGTGAGACATTCAGTTTTCCCGAGGGAAGGTAACTTTCCTGTCTGCCATCAAGAGAGGACTAAAAAGTTTCAGTTCCATATAGATGAAGCATTCAAAACTGAAACTTGAATCTTCGTTTACCAAGGAATTGCATATGAGTATTTGTATAATCCACCACTTTTTTGAGATCTCCTGTGGGAGAAGACATCTCATCTTGAAAACATGCCTGGAGGGATGCCCTCTACTTACATGAAAATTAGGTTGGGTTGGCGAAACAGCAACTTCTGTCCTCAAGGGATGAGGATAAATGAGCTGAAAGGAAGGAGATAAATTACTTTGGAGGACCAAAACATCTTTTCTCTCCCTTTCCCCATCCCTTCCCTCAGTAAGTGACTTACCACTGATTACCTGAGACAGTTCTTCTCTGCAAACTCAGCTACGGTCGAGGCTGACAGCGTCGCTCCAGTAGATCCCGGGGCCGGCGGGGTGCGGGCAGGGAGGCAGCGCTTGGGCAGGGAGCCCCGAGCTCCGCCTGCGCCCCTCTCACTGAACATCCCATTCGCTCTGCGCTGAACGGATTTTCTCACGCTGCCAAAACCAGGTTGAAGACTGGGATGTTTATACATGGCCTTATTTATACTTTTGTTTATTTTTGTGTGTGCAGAAACTAATCTGTGTGTGAGTGCATGCATATGGGGTTTTTTTTATTGTTGTTAGGAGTATTTTTTAGTGCTTGGGGTGGTTTTCTGTTTTTATAAGTCCAGAGAAATGCCACTGATAAAAAGAACAGCTAACTGAATAAAGGAGCCAAGTACAGCAATTTCCTAATGCTTCTGAAATTCAACAGGAGCAGGACTAAGAAACCCCTTATCGTTCTGTGGAGATCTCGCCTGTTAACTATTTGCTGAAGAATACACTTTACATGTTGTTGTTCAAAAATGGTTGAATTCGAGAAATGAGTGCTGTGACTCGGCGTGCAGGAGCTGTTACTCTTTATACCATTCACAGATTTTCAGAACTTGAAGACAAGTGAAGGATGTGGCTTGTGCTTCTCAAAGATACACAGTGTAGCTCGTTTCTTCCCCAGGGCAGAAAATCCTGGATAGATTAAATGAGTATAATGTTTATTATAGGTTAAATCGGGTGTGCTTCTCCTTCATCAATACCTGTATGAGCGTCTCGTAACACTTTCTTCGTTGGCACGTCTTGAGTTCTGGCATTGCGTGGCAACGTGCACCAAAAATTGCCCCATCCTTGCTGGTTTTAAAATGAAATAGCAGCTGTTGGCTCTTTCCTTTAATCCTGTTGCATTACCTGATTGATTTAAACATGCTGCCTGGTGGTCTAAATGTTTTTCATGCCATACACTGTCTGTGTGAAAAATGACAGTGTTGATTATACTGAATCACTGGAGATGGAGGAGGAGGAAGAAAACTGTTCGTGTATAATACTTTTTAGTTACATCGATACAGTTCTACTGAATTAATGACCCCTTTTTTTATACCAAAGTATTTCAGACTGAACGTAGGAGTTGCTTTGTGAAGTGTCACGGACTTGCAAGGAATACTAAAGCAAATCAAATTTTCCTATCATAAGAAGAATTTAATAACAAAGCATTAAGTAGGCAATGTTAGTAAAGTTCTGTAAAGATGAAAGAATTTTACACCTCCTAATTTTCCAAAACTCTCCAAAAATAACCTTTTTTCCAGAGACCCTGACCTTACAGGCAGTGCTGGCAGCAGCCCTGCGACCTTCTTACTGAACCTGTGTCGTGATTCTGCGGGATGTTGGCTTTTCTTTGTCCAACTCCAAATTACCTGTTTTGAGTAGCGCTTCTTGTTTGGGGGCTGGGGAGCACAAGGAGGTAATAAAGAGGTTTTCATAATTCCTGATGCCAAGGGCCGGCCATTTTAGCCAACTGTGAGTCCTGCAGGACCAAGTGGGCGTGAGCGGCTGTGGTGCAGAACGTGGGGCTGGCGGTGGTGGGGCTGGTGGCTTTGCTACAAGTGGGAAGGACCAGGGGTGGAGATTGAGGAGCCACGGCCTGCCACGGTTTCGGGTTGGGGCGAGGGTGCATTCTGCTTTCCCAAACGTGTTCTTAATTACTGATGTACAGTAGCCATTTCCCCTTTTTCCTCGATGTGGAGCTCAAACTGGAGATAATTTTGCTGTATGCAACAGACTGGTGAAATAATTATGTTGTGCAGCACAGTCAGACCTAAAAAGTGCCGTTTCAAAAATACAAAAAATAAAGAAAACATGTTTAGAAAAAAAAGAAAGAGGACTACTAGGAGTGGTAAAATAATCTTGTTGCTTCAAGGTAGCTTTTTAAAATAAGAATAATCTTAATGCTTCAGCTTTTACCACAGTAAATATGCAATTGTGAGCTCATTGCCATGAACTCCTTAAATGGCAGCCCTCATCACTGTAAGTTTTGAAGTGACAGCCTTACATCTGGAAGCCAGCTCAGGATTTTATAAAGTGGCACTGCCAAATGAAATCCAAGCACTACTCTAAACGATATAAAAATAAAGTAACATCTCAAACCTGAGAGCAGCTGCTCAGGGCTTCAAAGTGCTATGTGAGAGCACCAGAGCTTTCCCAGCAGCTTGTGAGCCCAAGGTGCAGTTGGTCGATACGGATGGAAATTTCTGCATTGTTTGTAGAAGTGTTCAGGAGCTTAAGTTACTGGTGGAATATACACCAGAGAAACTGTAAAATTGCTGTTAAGTGTGTCAAACTTCTTTTTATCGGAAAGGTTGCAAAGTATGGTCTGTGTTACATATTACAGGCAAAAAAAAGAGGTTATAGAGTACGATTTTCTGCCTGTAAAGAAGGTTATGAGCAAATGACCTTGTCATAAGGAACAGAAACTTGCCCTCTGCCAAGGGCTCCGACTTGACATGTTTATTTCCAGCTTTCCTCCTCTGGATGGAGGCAATCGAGGGCAGTCGATGGCTGTGACAGTCATGTGTCTGGCGGCCACTGGCTGACAAGTGTCAGACAGAGGGAGGGCGTGATGCACAACTGACCCAAATAGAATCCCAGTGGCCGTCCCATGAGCTTCTGAGCCAGAGGTCGGCTGTGGAATCACACGGGACAGCAGCCTCTGGTACCACAAACCGATGAGTGCTTTCCAGGTCCGCGAGCTGATGACCTCTGTGCTTTTTGGAGCACGCCAGGGCCCTGCCTTGCTGACTGGGAGGTTTCCCATAGAGCACCAGTGAAATGAACTCATTTGAATTCAGAAAGCCGTGTGATTAGCGACTCCTTAGTCTTTGTGCCTAGGAATAACCCAGAACATCATAATGCCACGTTTCAAGGAAGGAAGCTAAGCGATATTCTGAACAAAATTCAGATCTTTTATCTTTTGAACAGGTTTTTGCCACGTCTCAACTTGATACAACATGGTATTTACCAGCCTGGCCTTTAATATTGGATCTGCTTTCCAATTATGCTTCAATTCATGCAACAGTTGCAGAGGGCGTGTGTGGGTGTACATACGAGAGAGAGATTGATTTTGTTCTTTGGAAATGTGAAGTCTGCACTAACTATGAAAACCTGTCAGAATTTGTAGCACTTAAGCGCCATTTCCTCTCTCAATGTGCCACCGGCATTAAGCAATCTTCACGACATCTTTCTGACAAATGCAGGGTGCAAGTGATGGAATGCGCACTGCTTTTTCAAAAGTAGGATATTAGCACAGGTATTACTGAAAACCAGGCTGCAAATCTTTTAGAGAAGCAAAGAGGTAGTGTGAGAGCTCAAATTGCAACTTGGAAGCAAATACGTACAGTCTTAGCTTTTTCAGAAGTGCGTGCATGAAAATGGAATAAAGAACACGTCAGTCCTGGCTGTCAGCGTGTGTTAGCCTCGTGTGTCTAGGACAGCAGATATTGGGCAATCCTAGTTGCCACCCCTTTACACCGAGCATCTCGATATTCCTGGTGGTTGTTCCCAGCCAGCGTTATTTATTGTGTGCTGTCCAAGCAAGCTTCAACAGCGTTTTTATAGTTACTGTATTTCATATCTGAGAAGCCCAGAGCAGTGATATTTTTATCTTTCTACCGTTTTGACTGTTCATTGCTTTTTCCTGTAGGTCTGAAGACCTATCTGATCTCCGGTCAGAAGGTGAAGGAGCCCCACTGTAGCTGCTCGCAAGCGTTGCTTCCTGGCTTGGAGTCTGGAGATGGGGCCAGGATACAGGGAACATCATCGGCCGAGAATGCCGGCGACTTGACAAAGACTCTCAAACGCGCGGAAAAACCAAAGGTGAGCTCTTGATTCAAAGCCAAGCGGCACAGATCTCAAACCGTGCAAGCCATGGAGAGATGTGTGGCTGGGGAAGCCTTGCAGGTTTGTTTAGGCACCGCTTTGTCTATTTCTGTCTATCTATCTGTATACGTGTGTGTGTATGTGCACATAGAGTGACAAACCCTAGTTTGAGGGATGAGAAGCTTTACACAGTCAAATGCCTCACCAATCGACAAGCAATCCCTATAGGAAGGGGAACGCTTCCTAAAGGTGGTTTCAGGTAAATATATTTTTAATGTTTCAGGACTGAGAAGTCAATGCTGCTTTTTCAATGCTCTTGATTTTACGGGGCAATAAAGAACGTGCTTTATGCAGCCACTGTAACTTTGATCTTCTGCCTTTGCTACAACCTGCTTCTGCCATTCCTCTGTCACGCAGGTCAGGTACCTGTCAGCCTTTCCATGTGAGTATGTGACAGACATCCCTGCAAAAAGGTAATGGGATTGTTTGTTGATGGGCAAAATGCTCTGATAGGCTCTGAGATTGTGTTTATCTGCTTGCTGTAGAAACCTATATCTAGGATGGAGGGCAACGGTTTGTATGGATCAGACTTAGAGAGATGATGACTTTTTTGTTATGTTCACACCTCTCAAGATCGCCTGACAAGGAAATCTGTGAAATAATGTGTATTGCTTCAGAGCTTTGCTGTTAAGAACTTTCAGCTCAGAACAGACTTCTCAAACAACAGATGTCTATTCTCTCTTTCCATTTGTGCCAAGAGTTCCTTGTCCTGGGTTGCCTGAGCTGGACACAAACGTCAGAGCCACATTTGTGGCTGCAAGTCAGCTGCAGGTCACTGTCCTCAGACCTCAGTGTGTTTAGTCTTGAGACGATCTCTCCAACACAGGTTTGAGGTGGAGCTGTCAGAGTTGTTGCAGAGGTCACTTTCACGCTACTCGGTTTTTCCTGCTGCTATGTTTGTTGGCTGGCTTAGGAGAGCATGAGTAGGGCACCTTACCCTGCCTCTGTGCCCAGTTTTAAGTTTTGGAGTAAAACCACTGGATTGCAAGTGAGATCAGCTGGACAGCTGGCCCAAAGATACGGTCCAAAGTTGAGTGAGCTCCTCGGAGAGCAAGGCAGGACTGTTTAACTTGCAGAAGGCAGCTGTAGCCATCTTTATCCCTCTCCAAAGTATGCACTGTGTGTGGTTTAACTGTATCCAATTTCCTGGTGATACTTTTCTATTCCTTTTCCTCTGTAAGAGAATATATTTGGCACCCCTGAGGCACAATTTTTCCGTCTCTCTTTTGTCGCTCAGTGATGGTACTAGCAAATGAGGCAGGAAAATACATCTCAGAGCAGTCAGTGGTTGTTTGTACAAATAAGCCATTCTGTGCTGCCCCATGTGTGGCCTTGCAGGGGTACAGATGTGACAGTAAGGGGCAGAAACTCCTTTATTTCAAGCAGCAAAGAAGGAAGAGCAGTGTCAGGGAGCTGCCTGTCCGTAGAGCAGAGGGGAGAGAGGAGGGGTTAAACAAAGCCATGAAATTGAGGGTGCTGTTCTGAGAGAAAGGAAGGATGCCTTGTAATGTCAAACAGCAAAATAAGCTGTAAGTGGAGGACGGTGAAACTGCAGCAAACTCCAGGACTGACCTGGCTGCAGCTAGGGTTTGATAAAATCTGTTACACATTAACTTGCACTGGTTCTTGTTAAAATGATCCAAGTCCATGATGAAATCTGTTGTTAAGGATCAGCTCTGGTACGTGTTTTCTAAAGCATGGGGTGGCTTACGCTGCAGAAGGGTGAGTAGAGGCTCACCAGTACTCGTGACCAGCCAGTATTCAGCGTGGAGGGGTGCTGCTGGCCTGCGATGGATTGTTTACTGCCTAGTCCCCAATTTTCTGCCCTGGGACCATCTTGGCTGGGTGTTAATAGCTATTTAAATGCTGAGTGATGGTCTGCACAGTGTAGAAGTACAAACGTGGTGATCCGAATAACTGAAGGAGAAGCTGAAAGAAGCTGCTTCCAAAGATCCTCCGGGACAAGTGCCAGCTCAATTTCAGCTGCCTGGGATACTCTATCTACTGTTGTGCTAAAGCTACTGTGTTGAGCTTATACTTAGAGGCACCCGATTTTATTCATCACCTTCAGCACCAGAGGCCTGGCCAGTGGTTTCCTAAGCCGCCCCATAACTCTTTGAAAATAGTCTCGCCCAAAAGGCACCGATGCCGGAGTGAGTTTTGGATGACTCCAAGCTCGGCTTGCCCTGCGGCCTGATAAGCATCCGTACAATGCGGGCTGCAGAGCGTGTCAGAATGTCTGCGGCATAGCGATGAAGCAAGCGTGTGAACGCTGAGCACGCACTTCATGTGCTCTGCAGCTAGAGGTGCAGCAGAGCAGGGCAGAGCCTACTCACTTCTCACAGCATGGCCAGTTATTCCAGACTCCCCAGCGCACTGTCGAGCACAGATGCGCACCAGCCCTCTCTCTGCTGGGTCATCTGTTACTGGAGTTACTGGGTACTGAGAAGGCTGGGTCATGTTTTCAAGGAACGTTTCATGTGCCAGCCGTGCTAGAGTAGGTCTTACAGCATTAAATAAATCAATAAATATGTATATTATAAAAATCCTCACAAAGAACAACTGTGCATTTTAATCACAGATCACGCACCGTTTCTGAAAAGGAGTGGGTTTCTTTTTTACAGGTCTTTTTTTATTATTTTTTTTTTTTTGAAAGCCTACAGCTTGCTGGTAGGGTCTGAAGAATATAATTTGCAAAAGAATCATGACTTACATGCCAACTGTTTTAAATACGAAGCTGTAAACAGTGTCAGTGTAGGAGGAGATGACTTCAGCTCTGCAAAAGAGACTTAAGTAGGAGGGGCAAAATTATAGGCAAGTTGAAATATTTTTTGCTTTGAAGCGAATAAGTGGCCATATTGGATGCAAAGGATGACTTTCACATTCTGGGCTTGAACGGATGTTCCAGCGGCCAAGATCTGTTAAGGAAAGTCAGGAAGGAGAATGCGACGGTAATTGATCTGTGAAAGGAATTGTGTTTCTTCCGCTCCTCCAAGAGTGTCTGTAGTTCATTTAATTGCAAACCTTGTTGCATTATGGATATCAATAGAATGTGTGTACATAATTGAAATGGTGAAGATAGAAAACTAGAAGTAAATCTACCATAGCGGCTGATTTTTTTTAATTTTTTTTTAAATGAAAACACTGTAACCTGCTTAAACGGTTTTGTTATCAGTTTATTTTCCCTATCATATTTTATAAAATCCCTTACTTGAAAAGGAATCATAACCTGTTGTAAAAATGTTTTAATCATCTCTTGGCATGAAAACAGAAATTACTTTTGCTTGTCTTGGTGTTTGCTGGAAGTGCAATAATGCATTATTCATTGCGATGAGGTCCTGCAGGCACTGAGCTCGTGTGAGCGTCTGCAGCAGACGATGAAGCTGGTGGTGTTGCCTTGAACACACGGGCTCAGTCAAATGGGCTTGTGCCTCTTCTCCAAAGACTGTGCTTCTTTACTAAGGTTGTTGTCTTCTGGTTTAACCCCAGGAGCTGAGCAAGTGAGGTGGTTTTGCTGATTTATTAACAAGATCAAGTGGGGAGTATTTTCTTTGTCTTTTATTAGTGGTGTTTATTTTTAATTACAATTTACTGACTCTTGCTGTGGATAAATCTACTAACGCTCTAGGAACACAGAAGGCTTGTTAGCCCCTTGTCATACTGGTTTTTAAAGCCATAGAATATTGCCTTCCATAAAGTGGCCAAGGCATTCGTGGTATTTAGTCCTAGCTTAATTTTAAACAAAACCGTTTGAGAACTGACTGGATGTAACCTGCATATCTGATGCCAGATTGGGAAACTCATAGTCATTTCAGTGCCCCAGTCTGGAGAGCGGATATGACGGTCTGCGAAGAAGGCTCAGCATCTTCATGGAAGCCTTTGAGAGGCATTATTGGGTGATTAGGTGGATCAGCAGTTGCATAAGGAGTAGACTGGGAGAACAGTCTCGCCGGAACCATCTGAAAATGAAACATGTTGCTTTATTCCATTTCAAATGTGACAGCAGAGATGGAAAGGGCGCTTTGGGTGAAAAGTCAGCTCTGAAAAGACTTACACGCTGGTCTCTGAAAGCAGGAGTGAACCTGGAGGCAGAAGTTGTGTTTGTGGACCAGGAGAATGATGGACTACAGAGGGTGGAACGTGACGCTCCTGTTAAAATGGACACAGGGTGTTGAGTTTGGAACAAAAGGTTCAAGTTGCTTGTTGGAAAATTTATCAGGATGTTTAGTCGATCACCTTATATCTAGTGTGTCAAACTTGGTTTGCTGTTCCCTGTGGCTGGTGTCTCTGTACCCAGTAGCAGACTTCTGGGAACAGCAAGCTGTGTCAGGAGCGGAGGGACTGGGATCAGACACAGGGTCTTTCTGATGCAGGATCTGGCCTGTGCCTTGCCAGGACTGGAGAAAAGTGTGAAGAACTTGCAGGATACAGATACGGGGTTAATTCTCCTCGAACAGTTCACATTTTAACTCTTAAGGGGTTAAGTTGTTTTAAAATCTGAAGTGTGACATTTTAGGTAGCTTCCAAAATGCAGAGTGCAACTGTTACAGGTCCTGATGGTTTTGCTTTCCTTATTTCCTGCAGCATTGGCTGGGTGTTTGACTTCAACAACGTACAACAGCCCGAGCTTCACTGCACTGTCTTATAAAGCGTTTCCCTTCATTGGTTTCAGATGTGCTGCTTTCCATTTCCCTGTATGGTTCATAATGCATTATGATGTTTCATGCTTTTTTTTTTTTTGATTTTGATGCATTTTATGTTAATCCTTCTCTCATAATCCCATTCAGATCCTTTTGCAGGCAGTTTTTAAACAAGAAAATTTTACTTTTCTCACTAAAGAGCATTTCATTCTTCTTGGGGAGGTCCTTTGCTGGTGTGCAGTGATTACAAATGTATCTGTGATCTCACACTACTAAAGCTTTCCTGGATTAGATTTAGCATCAGTAAATAGAAAATCTGTGATTTATTTTTGAAATGGTGCATTCTGTTCCAGTCAAATTTTGCTCCCTGCTTCCCATTCTGTAGCTTTGTTTATCTTCTAACTATGCCACAAGTATACAAGTGGACTGAATTATAAATTGCATAATAATACGAGGACACCAGAACATTCCTGGCTAAATTTTTTTTTGTCTCATTGCAGCCTTGCCCTTCATGTAGTACCACCCTTGCTCCCCACTGTGATGTCAGCACAGACGAAGGAGCTATCCAAAATGGTTGTCAGGATGAGCATAAAAACAGTACCAAGGTAATTGAAGCATTTCTCACTTCCCTTCTTTTCCCTTATTTCTCTGCTTCCGTTAGCGTTCTCATTTTGGCATTGTTGTCCCTTTAGTCAAGCTCTTAAGCAGCAGAACAGATCATGATTTTGAGCAGTTGTGTTCTAAAACGTAGTTGAGCTCCTCCCAAAAAAATTTCAAAATTATTAGTAATTTTATGGGTCCAGTTTGATGCTGGACCTAAAATTTGGACTCTTTAAACTATGCTGAGGCTACCCAAAGAAAGAGGCACAGATGACACTACCACACTCTCCATCCCTTACACCGGTTGTGTGTGTGTCACCTAGCCACACGTTACACTTGAGTCTTGCCAATGTCTTCTGCATCATAGCTCTAAAACACAGTTATTCCTGTCCATGCACACAGCTGGAATCATAGGATCTTTTTGGTTGGAAGAGACCTTTTAAATCATGAAGTCCAACCATTCCCCCAGCACTGCCAGGTCACCACTAAACCACGTCCCTCAGCACCACATCTCCATGGCTTTGAAACCTCTCCAGGGATGGGGACTCCACCACTGCAGCCTGGGCCAGGTCTTCACAGCCCTTGTAGGGAAGAAATTCACAGCCTTTAAGTCAGTTTGTGTCCTTTTTATGACCAACAAATCCAGCATCTTCCATATTGAACATACTGCTGCCAAGATTGCTTTCCTTGCCTGTTGCTTAGATATTCTCACTGCAGCCACCTACTTCGTCTACAGTATCAGACATTGGCTATTTGTTGTCTTGTTTGTGGCCTTTGCAGCCTCTCTGCTCTGCCTGTCACCTCACTCCTTCCTAACTATTACACTCCTGCCTAAATGTGGACTGCATAGCAGAGCTCGTCACCTGACTGTTGTATTTTCAAATAAGTTTAATGCTTTCCCTCACTGGAGAGGGTCACTTTATCAACCCACTCTGAGATAGCTGTTTTGTTCTTCACGTTTCTCTTGACAACTCTTCTTGCATATCGAATTAATTGAAAAAGTTGCCAGCACTTGTTCTACTGATGAGCTACTACTTTAATCTGTGTTTGTCCCGCTGCTCTCTGTATTTAACCTTTTGTCTCTTATGCTTAAGCTCGGAAGCAGGAGCTGCCTTCCTGGGCTGAAATGGTGTGTAACACAGCAGACTATGTTCTGTGCCAGGGTTTCTAGGGAACAGCTTAAGAGAAAAATAAGATGATAATCTCTTCAGCCCTGAGGGAGATAGAGCAGGGTGGCCGGCAGGTACTGGTCTCAGAACAGCAGGAGATCTTTAAGACAGAAAAGATTGTGGGAGCTCCGTCCAGACTGATGATAGGCGTGAGATGCTGCTTCCCCAGGTTGCTCTGCCCATGTGCCAGAGACCTCCAGGAACTGATGGCAAACAGAGATTTTCCTTGGGTACCAACTGCCTACTGTCATATGTTATCTTTATCAGAATTATCCGTTAAGTGTCTTTCTACGACAGCTGTATTAGCTTCATGTGTGTGAATCAGCAAGTCATCCAACCTTGCTCCAGAGAGGTGTGTACAGTGCTGAATAAAATGTCTGTGATTTCACCAGAAGAAACATGCTAGTGGAGACCAAATCACATGTCCTTCGATTGACTGGCTTACTGCTGAGTGAAAACTGGAGCAGTTCAGTGGCCCTCCAGTAAGTCCAAGTTGGCCGTTAAACTGAACACATAAAGAATGGCCATGTGCACAAAGTTGCCATGGCATTTGATTTCCAGACCTCTGCATTCTCAGCTTTCTTGGGCAGAAGAGCCGCAAGATCACTCTGCGTGTCTCTGGAGTCTACTCTCTTTCCATGCCATGTTCCCGTGCCTGGCCCTGCAGCACTCATGTCCCTTGTCTTTAGGGGATGTAACTGATGTTAATGATGTCCTTGGACCTTCTTGGGTCCTTACAGCCTCTGGAACCTCCCTGTCTGTTGAGAGGAAACTCACATGGTGCATCAAACCTCAAAAAAACCAACCCTGTGCAGCCTGTTTCCATCTGAAACCACAGTAACATTGGAGCTAACAACATTTCATAAATAGGGATTTTCTCCTTACACACAGCACTTTCACACTGCTAATCCCCTCCTGTTAAGTTGAACAGAGTGGAGACAGCACAGGAAAACCTTGAGCTGACTGAAGGGAAGAATTTTCTTAGGGATTTGAGCCCTTGCCAGGTTGCTAAAGAGAAAAGGCCAAGAGAAGTCCATGCTGACCTTCTCTGAAAGAGCAGGAATTTTTGCCATGTTTTTCAGATGAACTTGAAGAGCAGACAGCGAAAGCAAACAGTGCACAGGAGTCCCTATCTTTTATTTGAGCTGCTTGTAGGAAAAATGTGTTCTTTCTGTTACTGTTTTTTAAGTAATGACATTTGCTACAGGGTGTGGAAAAGGAGTAAGATTCTTTACCAGGGATAAAAAAAAAAAAGAGGTGATAGCTAAGACCTAAATTTGTTCTTTTTTTTTTTTTCTTTTACACTTCAAGTTGCTCTGGGAAGTGGTCTGAGCAAATGTAATCTGTAGCAGAAATTGAAAAAACAACAACAACAAAAAAAACCCAAACTAAAACCAATGAAGACTCTTCAGTTCTAGCAGCTGGTTGGACAGTTGTCTCTGGTTTGCCTTTGTTAGCTTTCCTCATCTCAAAACCAGAGAAGTTGCCCCAGCATCACAGTACGTCTTGTGCTCCGTAGCCATGTTCCCTCTGCATAAGCTAGAGAACCTGTTATGGTTGCAGCAGGACTTGTGCTGAAACTGCTGAATGTTTTCCCTTGGAAAACAGACTGGAGACCTTTTCTGTGAGAAGTTCCTGTGCCTCTGGCTTACCAGGAGAGTTCCCTCCTGTCATACTCAAGCACCTCTGCGGTCCAAGCGGTTTTGGTCTGCTTATGCTCAGATTTGTGCTGCAGAAATCACCTTTCTCTTCAGTCAATTATGCTTTAACAAAACATTGGCAGCACACCAAGGAAACTACTGAATTTCCTATTCAACTCTGTCAGCTGCTGTCACTGTGCTGTGAGCACCTGCAAGCTGCCAAAATAACAGCTGTGAGTGGTAGAAGGGGCTAGACTGGGAATCCTTTCGTTGCCTGGCTCTCAGCGCATGGCTCTAGGGGCTTCCACCTCCATCAAGGCAGCCTGCAGGATGGAGTTCCTGCATCCCTCCTGGGCAGGAGGAAGGGAAAGCACAGCCTCCCTCCCTTGTGCTTTTCCCGTAGCTCCAAGGAACCATTCCAACACACCTTGTTATGACTTTATGACTCTTGAGGTCTTGGCAGTGCTGGGGAGCCAAGGCCGAGCTCTTTCTGATTCTTTCCTATACAAAATGATGTTCTCCTCCTGCTCCATTAGTCTTGTATCTTCACTGGTTTGCTGCACCTTTCAATACTTGCCTATATTCATGGAATCCTAGTATGGTGTGGTTGGGAAGGGACTTCTGGAGATCATCTTGCCCGACAGCCCTACTCCATCAGGGTCACCCAGGGAAGAGGGCCAGCATCATGTTGTCCAGACAGATTTGGAATCTCTCCAGAGAAGGAGACTTCCAGACCGCCCAGAGAGGCTGTGGCCAGGCTCTGGCACCCTCACAGGAAAGAACTTTTTCCTGCTATTCAGATGGAACTTCCTGGGTTCCAGTTTGTGCCCATTGCTGCTTGTCCTGTCACTGGAAACCACTGCAAAGAGTCTGGCCCCATCCTCATGTCCCCCTTGGGCCCTTTAGCTCTTGATGAACATTGATGAGATCCCCTCTCAGGCTGCTCTTCTCCAGCTAAACAGCCACAGGGCTCTCAGCCTTTCCTGGGCACAGAGATGCTCCAGTCCCCATAGGATCTCCATAGCCTCTGCTGGACTCCCTCCAGTGATTCCTTGTCTCTCTTGAGCAGATGAACCCAGAACTGGACCCAGGACTCTGGAGGTGTCCTCACTAGGGCAGAGTAGAGGAGGAGAATAACCTCCCTCAACCTGCTGGCCGCACATTTGCTCTACAGGATAGATGCACAAGGAAATTGAATTAATTTTGCATGAGCAGCCAGAAACCAGATATTTCTTAACTTTAACTAAGATTTTACACTTTAAGTGACAGATTTCAATGCACTGTTGGGGTGGTGATGATATTTATGGTATTTATTTATGGTCACTGTGGTGACATCCAAGAATAGTCTTCTGGAGGAGCTTGTCACTGCTGTGCTGACTGCTGTACAGGCAGAGATGAAGAAACTTCTGTCATGAGTGGGTTTCAGCATGATGATAAATGAGACGTGATAAATGATAAGACATGGAGAGGGGAGATAAACATTTAAATATGCTAAGTTTGGGATATGTTTGCATTTGAAAATGATCCTGACTAACTGCAGTTCATTTTCATTCTAACCATACTCCACTGTCTAATTTTTTTGGAATTGCTTCAGTACATATATTGGTCTAGGTCAAACAAAATGTAAAAGGAGCAACTGCAGGTTCCATGAAAATAGAATAATTTTTGTTTAAAGGTAATTTACGTTCTCAAATGAACAAAAGGAGACTTGATAGTGCTACGCACCCAAGCCATGTTGCAAGCTGGTGTCAAAATTTAAGTGTGGGATTAATTAATACAAAGGGAAAAGAAAACCAGAAGGAAGAAGTATACCACAGTGAAGAAAACGTGGTTTAATTTGCAGGATAATTTTTTTTGTAGGATGATAAGAAGTACAAAAGGATTACTCCCACAGGTAGGAGAAAGGAGGAAGCTCTGTCTGGGAAAGCAGCAAGGGCTGGCAGAGTAAGTTGTTTCATGGTCTGTGGAAATATAGCACAGTTTAAGTAAGTATGTAAAAAGCTTTTTAGAAGAATATTGACCTTAAGGTGAGTGAATGAAATTCGGGCTGGTGGTTGATCTTCATTGCTTGTGTGAAAATGTACTTTGTTTTCTGCTCCTTGGTAACCTGGTACCTAAAATGCAAAAAGACAGCACCTCAACAGGCATGTGCTTACAGAAGGTGTGAGTGGTTTCAGGGCAGGTGGAGTTAGATCTTCAACGTGAGCAGGTGAAAGCTCAGTGTGGTGAGGGAAGAACTTTTAACTTCTGCTCTGTGAAATCTCTTCTTTCAACTTTCCCAACTACTAATGTCTGTGTGTGTGTTTTGTTTTCTGTCATTCAGGCTCCGGGAGGACACAGTCCAAAGACTCAGAATGGACTTCTGAGTCCTCCACAGGAGGAAAAGCTCAGCAATAGTCAAACCTCACTTTATGAGATGTTGCAAGAGAAAGGAAGATGGGGTGGAGTGAGTCTGGATCAGTCGGCTCTCCTTCCTTTGAGATTCAAAAACATCAGAGAAAAGACAGATGCTCACTTTGTGGATGTGATTAAAGAGGACAGGTAAGGAAAATCAAGCTGTACAGTGTAAAATTGTATAAAGGCAAGAAGGCAGTTAAGAGGGGTCTCTCATCTTTAATCTCTATTTGTGTGCTTTTTGTCTAATGTCAACAATTATTGTCAGCATAGAACATGTATGTTTTTTGAATTCTGCAAACGCTACATAAGGAACTTGTTGTTGGAAATGCCTCTCTCAGGAATAAGTAAAGGCAGGGTTTTCATAATTTCCATGGTGAGCAAGTCATTCTGCAGTCGGGTCTTGGGAAAGGAAAATACTCTTTAAATGACTTGTCTTGAAGTTGAACTCTTTAAATTCAAAAGACCTCTTAAATGCAGATAGTACGTACCTTCCTCTGCAATTAAGAGAGTAACACAAAATCTGAACCACAAACCTCACACTTCTGTGTAGCAAAAGAACAACATCTGATAACATTGTGTGAGTAATACCTAGGAATCATCTAGGGCTTGGAAGCAGAATTAGTAAGAGTGAATTCTCATGGACCTACTACCTACCCACAGCATTTTGTAAAGTTAGCTTCTCTCTCTTTCAAACGAAAAAAAAAGCTCATTTTGGGCAGAGGAAAATCTGTTCTCCAAAATTCAATAGCCTGTGATTTTTATAAACACAACCATATCTCCTTTATTATGGCAATGACTTGACTGCAGCAACTAGACAGATAACTTGAGTTTGTTATTATTTATGGCTATTCTTATTTTTGCTTCACTGCTTCCACTCGGATTAGGGGCATTTTATCTAAATACCCTTGAAACGGTATGTTTCTATAGACTCCAGGCTGCTTGGAACCAGGGACACTGTCATTGTAACTGAAAACATGATCAAAGCAGGGAGAAGGGAGAGGGAGCAACCCCAGGGCTTCTCCAGTCCCTTCTCTAGATAATTATTTTTTTTTATTTTATTTTTTTTATGTTGTTAGATTACCTTTCTCCTCTATCTACCTTCAATTAAAATTTAGATTCCTGGGGTTTTTTTGTCCCCTTTGCAAGTGTCTGTCATTAGCAGCTCGGAATAGGCCTTTAGTGTGAGAAGACAGATGGATTAGGGAAGTCCCAATGTGGGCCAAAATCAGCAAGAACAAATTGGATTTTTGTTTAAGATGCGAGCAGCATGCTGCAAATTTTGTGTTATAGAAGCAGCTTAATTTATGCCATTGGTCTGCTGAAGATACCTGGCTCAAGCTTATGTTCCTGGTGCTTTCCTCCTCTACTTACAAAATGGATAATTCTTTCTGATTCAGAAAAAGGCAAAAGTAGGACTGTGATTTGACATCAGTCAAAGCCTAGGGGTTGGTTTTTTTTGGTCTCAATTAAATATCATCATTACCATATTAAGTGGGCCATTTCTTGTTGCCAGGGAAACTTCTCCACTGAGTTCAGTTCATGTAAACATAACTTTCCAAAAATAATCTTCTGATTAATTAGGTCTATGCAAAATGGTTTAAGCCTACTGTGTTATATTAATGCTTTTAAAAGTTTCTCTCTGTGAAGTTATGTGTAGTAAGTCATTTCAAAACATTCTTCATCGCCTACTTCAAAACGTAACATACTTTTGGTCTCGAGAAATCTCGTATCCAAGAGGATGCTTGGGAAATTTGCCTTTTCTCAGGGAGGAGGGCAAAGTCCAAACTTCCCCTTGGTCATCTCACGTGAAACCTCATTTGCAGTAATAATCCTGGAGTTTGGCTGCTGTAGGTTTGTGTTACTGCAAACCCAGCAGCAGTGAAGTGTGAACTGCACTGAGCACTGGGCAGTGATTCCACTGGGGTGCCCAATACTGGTGGTGTGATCTTGATGTCAGTTCCTGGTAACAGAGTACCTAACCCAGACACGGTGACAAGGTGCATAGATTAATCCCATAAAACCTATCCTACGAAGGATTTAGGAGCCTGCACGCTGCCCTAGGAAGCTGCCCGGGGCTAGCCTGGAGGAAATGCTAGACCTGGTGGTATTTTTCATTTCCCCATCCCCTTTCTAGAATTTAGGTGTGTAGCTGAGGGTTTTGCGAGTGGTCTTTTTGCGTGTCAAGACTTCACCTTGGAGCTGATACCTCAGTGCAGTTCTAGTTGTCTTTAAAAATACTAACAATGAAGCCTGTGTTAGTGCAGCGTGTTTGTATTACTGCATTGTACACGAATCTTTTTCACAGAAGTTATCAATTTGCATCTTCTTACAACTTGAGTATATATTTTGGGAAGCAGTGTGTAGTTTGCCCTTTGAGTCTGGCTTTACTACCATCACTATAAAAATACCAGGCTCTGTTCATTGTAATCTGCATGTTACTGTGTATTTTTAAAGAAAACTGTGGTGTAAGAGTGCAGAATGTTTAAACTTCATTTCACTGGGGATACTCTCCAAAGATTCTTGCCTTTCAGATTTTTATTTCCAAGAAGAATTACACATTCCTTAGGTGTTAAATATTTTGAAGTACAGGAAACAAGTTCTCATGCGCTAATCAGGACAGGACTTACAAATGATCTCTTCAGACTTACTGCACTGAGTCCCAGTGCAGTATGAAGCTCCCCTAGAAGCTGAGTTCTGTGCAGCCCTTCATCCCTCCCTTGGATCAATGCCCTGTTTAAATACTTCTGAAATGTGTTTGTTCCTTTCATCTCCCACTTCCCAGTTTGTTATTCAGGTGTGCTGGGAGGTGGCACAGGCACCTCCTGGGAAGCAGATGATGCACTTGACTGCATGGAGCCGGACCGGCACAGTGCAGCCAGCTGACATCAGACATGCTGCTTCGCCCTCGTTCCATCGTGTTAGACCTTCTGTTTCTTGCTGCTCTGGCAAACTGAATTGCTCTTCCTACATCCTGAGACCATTGCAGCTCCAGCACAGTATCACCAGACTCTGTTGAGCTGCCCTGGTGGAAGACAGAGGATTCAACAATATTTTTGTTAAAAAAAGCTTGCAAAATTCATATTACAAGATGTTCTTAGGAACATCTAGGAGAGGTGAGAGAGGGAAACAAGGAAGAATGGTGGAGAGAAGGGGGACTCAAGGGAATGTGTCCTGTCATTCCTTTAGAGCATCCTGATGTTTCTAATACATTGGCCAAGGCCAGAAGTTTTAAAGGTTATGAAGTATCAGCCATATTCGTGGTTGAAGTCTTTTGTTTTCTCAAACTTCAGATGAGGAATATGTGTTTGGTTAATCTGGCATCTCAGGAAAAATATGTTTCCCACATGCCATCTAGTGCTGGGGAGCTTATACTTCCAAAAAACCTTTTTGCCAAGTGTTCGTAAAGAATAAACAGAAAAAATAAACCAACTCCAAAACCAAACCCCCTGAAAACAAGAATCCAGGCACAGACTAGCTCTGTAGGATCTTTCAGCTTCTTCATCTGCTTAGAATTTGATCTCATGTGCATCTCTGTGGTTTCTGCTCAGAGTTACTGACTTGAAAACAGCCCACTCTAATTGTTGGTCCAGTGTTACAGTTTTCAAGGTGGGAATAGCCCTTGGAAAGAAGCTGCCCCATATCAGATTCTACAGCAATTTTAAGAAGAGCTACTTCACTGCAAATAACAAGTAGAATCAGTTACTTGAAAATGCAGGGAGGATCATAGCAAGAGCATGTGTTCTGAAGCCCTGGATGAGGACTACACACTAGAGAGGGTGATGAGCTGTCCCAGCAATACTTGACATAAGCAGATGTGACCTTACTCTGTGAGCGTCCGGCGCAAGGCACTCGGTGCTCGGCACGTCAGGTCCTTTCAGCTCTTGGACACCTACTCGAGAACGAAAAGGGTTGCAGATTAAGTACCATCAATGTTGTTAGAAAATGTCTTTCATAAACCTCTTACAACTAGTGTAAAACTCAAAAAATAGTCTGTTTTTTTCCTCCAGTGAGAGGGAATAGAAGCAACTTTGTAATGACTGAGGCCTCTCACGATTTTTTCCCTGCACCTGTCGCTGGAAGAGAAGATGGAGGAGGCATAAACACGCTGTGGTAGATACTGCCTCCTGGGTCATTAGCCCTAGTGAGCCAGTTTATTCATTTGTCAGTGGCTGGGTGGGTGATTCTAGTGATTTCAAATTTGGTTTCAGAAGTAAATGTACGCTATCCATCTCCTCAGGTTGCATTTCTCTGTGGCTCAGATTGTTAAGAAAATATTCCCAGCTGAGTAACTGAGTTATTTTAGTGTCTTTGAAATAACAAGGAAGTGCTGTTTCCTAAAACGGACAACATTTGGGTTTTTTTCTAACAATTTGTCACCTTTGTCATCCTTGGCTTGCTTTGAAAGATAGAATTCCAGCCTAGACACAAATATCCTGCAGCCACGCGTCTCCTAAAGTTGTGCCTCTGTAGCAGCAATTAACCTTTACTATTTGCTGGCTTACAGTACAATTATCTGTAGTCAGCTGCAGTTCTAGCTGTTACATTTCTGGAAGGACTTGTTAGTCTCTTCCTGAAAATATCACATTTACTCTGTCACTTTTTTTATAACTATTTCCTTTGAGCAAGTGATGTGGGCAAGGCAATACCTCGGTGACCAAGAGCAAAGAAAAGCTACAGGAACTTCAAAGCGTCCCTAGAAACAGAAACCGCAGAACAAGGGGCTCTGAAAGAGTTACAGCTGAGTAAACTGTTGTTGGTATCGTCTCTTCTCTTTAGCCTCATGAAAGACTACTTCTTCAAACCACCTATTAACAAGTTGAGCCTGAACTTCTTGGATCAGGATTTGGAGATGGCCTACAGGACGAGCTATCAGGAAGAGGTGTGTTTCTCCTGGCGTTGATTTCCTTCTATAATCTATCTAAGCAGCTGTCTGTCGTTCTTTTTAACACATTTCATTGCAGTTGATGACAAGGGTCATGAAATGTTGCGTGTGATTTACTACTTGATATTGCTGCCTCTGCAAACTGTCTCCTTTCAGTTTACCTGCCTTGTGCCATGCCCTGAGTCTAGTCCATCATTTAAACTGGAAATACATGTTTGCAGTCCACTAAGATACACTAACTACTTCTCACCTGCCTTCTCTTCATTTTCAGGTTACTGTTTTAAGGCTTTAGGCAGGCCAGAGAACCATGCTAAGGTGACAGTCAAGGACCAAGTGCTACTTGCCTTCTCATCAAATACCCTAACTTTGAGAATGACAGCTCTCAGTTTGATTCTTGTTCATATGTCAGCCTCACGGCTGTTCCTGTAGAACCCAAACCTGCTCTGAACTCAAATGCCCTCAGTGCTATAAGCGTTCTGCACTCAGAAACAGGCAGTTCAAAACTCTGCGTGATGGGAAGGAAAAATGAGTAAATTGTAAGGAACTTGGTGCCTTCTTCAGGGTTCTGCAATGAGTGTAAAATCTCCTTAATCCTGTTGGGAACTGATGGTACTGCAGGCTTTCCATGTCAGGAGATATTCCTGCCTGGTAGATAGGATCTCAGCCTATACTTTAAGTTTACATATAAGTGTATACATAAGTGACCTTAGGTGTCAGTACTAACTGAGACTGCATTTCCAAGAGTAGCTGAAAAATTGCTGCCAAAAGAGGGCAATTGCTCTCCCCTCTTTGTTCCTTCTTTCTGCTCCTTCTAAAGGCTCTGGTGTGTATCAGGCTTCCCTGTGGTGAGCCAGTTCATTTTACTAGCCTGACATAAAATATTTATGTTTGGGTTTTTTCTGTTTGGGGCTTTTTCTTTTTCTGTCTGGGTCTATTTTCTGCTGTATTGAACCAGCAGCTCCCAGAGAGACTGGCAAGTGGCAGAGCCAGTTCAAGATAAGTGTCCAGCAGCAGGAAGGGGAACGGGCCGTTCCTTTCCAGTATCGTTGAGCTATTAGTTTGGGTCATCCATCTGGCAGAAGTGCATCATGGTAAATGTAGATGTTGATTTCTTTTCTTCCCAGTGTGTCCTACATTTGAGGACAGGTAGGTTTTATGTTTCTGCTGCTTGTTGCTTTCTGTTCACAGGCTGTTTTCCATTCTGGGCAGTGTTGTCATGTTGTCCTTTGCAATAGCTCCTATTTGCCTTTTTGTTTTTTTAACAAAGGGAAGCACAGTTGTGCTGCAGTTCAGTTTGTTTGCTTTGTTCAGGAGCTCCATACTCATCCTGCACTGTATTCCAGTTGTATCTCTCGTTGTTGCTCATGCAGCAACACTGGGGAGAAAATTCTCATGGGATACAGCCTGCAAAATTTGCACAAACTATAGAGAAAAAGAGTGAATCAAGTTCTTTCCAGTGAAAGATTGGAAAGAGAAGTGAAGCAGCGATAGGCAAACATCTACAGATTGACCAATTCATGTGGGTATGTAGGAAATTCATAGGAGGAACAGGAATGTGGTCCGTGCCTTTTTTTAGTGGCAAGCTATTAATTTGAAAATTACTGTGTAAACCTCCCTGGAAATGGGAATCTTCACTCTCTGATAGTAATGCTGCAGCACTGGAGCAAAACCTGTTAAAGCCTTAATATTAGAATAGTGCTGGTCCCAACAACAACAAAAATTATCTTCTGGGAGAGTGAAATGATTTGTGAGTGCTGCTGGTTATTTAACTGCCTTGCAGTGAACTGTTGCTCAAAGTAACTCCCACCACCACTGAATTCAGCTCTAATTACGCAGTGCCAGCTGCACACTCAGTGTGGGATCGCTCTCTGCAAGCGGCTCCACTTCCCAAGAGCTCGCTTAGTCTGTTCTTGTTTGGAAATTAAGGCACTACTTAACACTGTCAGGGCATCCCTACCGCTGTCACCTTGGGATACAGCACTGTTTTTCTTAATTCAATTGATGTGACTTTCTGTGTGGGCTAAGGGGATTCTACCACAGTTCAGATTGAAAGGTAATTTTGTCAGTGAATGATGCTAACTGAATATATAGTTTGCAGAGAGGTACAATGAGGAACAAGTTCATTTCCCAGTATTGCGGTGTTCTAAGGAACAGAAGAAATTCCAAATTAAACCAGAGTAAAAGACTATAGTGTTCAAAGTGGGATACTTTGCGGCAATACAGATAACATACTCTTTGTTTTTCCTTGGAACTTGCTTTCTGTGGTCCCTTGGGCAGATAAAACACTCATAAAGCTGGGCTCATCTGAGTAAGCCAGGATATGGAGTTCATGATCTGATTTTCAGCTGGACTGGCCAAAGCAGCACACAGCACAGCTGCATGAGCACTGTGGCCAGGACAAGACAGAGCGGGAATGTGTGGTGAGGAGTTACAGGACAACAGAACTTGGTGTCCTGGGTTCTGATCAATTCAGATTACGTAGTGTCCCAATGGCTACTTTTAACCCAGTCTGAAAAGGAGATGTAAACTCTGCTACTGCTTCTATAGAGCGGTGTTTGGGGGGGTTTCTTAAAGAACCATCAGAACTAAAAAGCTTATTTTAAAATTCTGTTATTATTTTAAATGAAAATCCTCAAGGAAAACTTCTTACGGCTTTATCTGCTAGTAATTATGGGGCTTATATTTCTTTGCATAGAATAGGCACTTTTCATATGGTTTATTTATGTGTCATATTAATCTGTAAAAATCACCCCTCAGCCAATGGCTGCACTGCCAGTGCCTTTCTACAGCACAGACTCAGGAAACTGTGACAGCCTTTGAACTACCTCTTCTGTTTCTTATTTCAAACCAGTACTTACATTGGGTTAATGAAGTGGCAAAAAGTTCTGTATTCCTTTACTTGGTTTTGTGAGCTGCTTTTGACAGTACAGTAGAATTCAGCAAAATAACATTTATTCCTTTTCATCCCTTCCCTCAATCCCTGTATGCCACGCAGGTTATAAGGAATGCTCCAGTGAAGACGTTTGCCAGCGCTACCTTCAGCTCACTTCTGGACGTGTTCCTCTCCACCACAGTCTTCCTTATACTCTCTATCACGTGTTTCCTGAAACATGGGATGGTCGCATCCCCTCCACCACCTGCAGCAGTCGTGGTGTTCATCATCGCCATCCTTCTAGAGGTGCTGTCCCTTGTCATCTCAATTAGGTAAATAAAGCGTAAGAATGTCTTGAACTAATGGTGAGAACTGAAATGGTGGCTGGCTTGGGAACATTTTGTTTGACAGCATCCCAGGAACTCGCTTAGATGGTCTGTAATACTTGGAGAGCAGTCTTAGTGAAGCCAAGAAGGCTTGCGGCAAATCTTGTGCAAAGAGAGGTCTAACTACAGGAACTGGAGAAGAAGGTGACTCTGATAGAAGCCACTTAAGGAAACAGAACCTGCACACTGCCTGCCCTGCTTATTGTTCCTTGGGACACCACTTGCAGTTGGGTATCTTCTCCCTTCACAGGGCCATCAGAGTGAGGGAATCCGAGCAGAAAACTTTTATCTGTCCTTCCAAAAAAATACCAAACAACAACCCACCTTTAAATTCCTAGATAAAAGTACATACTGCAGGATTAATTTTCTTCATGATCTCTATTTCAAGTCTCATGTGTTTAATATTCAAATAATTTCTGTTTTCTCTGTTTGACACATAATTGGAGTTCAGCATTTCCCTCAAGTCCTGGGCTCTGTGACACTCAGCTGCTGTTTAAGAAGGAAAGGGGCACTAGTTTGTCTCTGCAGAAAGGGCAGCTTTGCAAGGCTGTGCTCGGTGGTGCCAGCCCCTACGCCACCTCTTCACAGTCGGCACTACAGGATCCCCACTCCCTGAACTCTTCAGTGAGATCCTGCAACCCAGCCGCTTCTGGGCCTTTGGAGATGAGGCTTGGCTGCAGATCTCAGAGTCCTAACGTGGTGGGGGTTGGATGGGACCTCTGGAGATCATCTTGCCCAACCCTCCTGCTCCAGCAGGGTCACCCAGAGCAGAGTGCCTAGCATTGTGTTGTCCAGGCAGGTTTGGAATCTCTCCAGAGAAGGAGACTCCACAACCTCTCTCTGCAGCCTGGGCCAGGTTCTGCCACCCTGACAGGAAAAAACTCTCTCCATTGGTTCCTTGTCTCTCTTGAACTGGACCCAGTATTCCCTCTGTGGCCTCACTAGGGCGGAGTAGAGCAGGAGTAGAACCTCCCTCAACTTGCTGACCGCACTCTTCTGAATACACCTTAATGCATCTTCTAGCTGCAAATACCTGACATTTAACAGCGACTCCGTGCTCCTGACGTCTTCTCAGTCACCCAGAGGGTATGTGTGTTCTGGACTGCTAGGACACTTGGGGGCCTTGCCCTGGCGTTTGCAGCTGGTCAGCGAGCGGTTACTGGTCGGTTCCTGCATAACGTGGGATTTCCCCCGGTCACACCGACGTTACTAACACACGAAGAGTAGCAGCTGTACACGCGCTCAGTAACACTCATGCTCTCCTAGGTGTGTTGTCTGATTTCTACAGATACCAAGTGTAACCTGTTATTAACCCAGATGACAGACCTAATAATAACTTGTTTGTCTGTACTTGTGAGAGCAAGTTTATTCTGCCTTCCTCACCTCGCTGTTTTCACTGCACTTCCTTCCAACTCCAGAGCACGTTGGAAGGGTGATGTGTGGAAACGTATGTCCTCGTTTGTAGTTCTGTGCATCTGGCAAGTATGTGTAAGTTAACATGCTTTTGCAACTAGAAGAACTAGAATTGAGAAGAAATTCTGCTGCTGTTTCAAAAGAAACAAGAGACTGCAGTTTGCACTCTTATTTTGACTTTTCAGGGTCAAGCTAAAAAATACTAAATGAGTACTTCAGTCGCTGAAACAAACTTGTAGCTCAGTGTGCATATAAACATAGGCAGACGCATTTATGTGAAAGCCAGTGTTGAGAAGTAGGGAGAAGGCATTTATGAACCGTGGAAATACTTTTAAGGATAGTATTATCAACTGGTGTATTTGACTCTTGTGATTTGAATAGTGTTGCAGTTCTGCAGTTTTTAGAAAAGCTAAAAATTTAGAAGGTGGTAAGACCTGTACTGGAAAGTGATTGAACTGTTAGGATGGTCATTCTAGCGCATCCTGAGCAGGATTAACTGGTGCTCTGTCCTCTCTCTTGCACCAGAAATGCATTTTGTCCTTTGCAGAACAATTTCTGTGCTCTGTCTTGGGGCGGGGGAGGATTATTTTTTTTTGTTAGTTTAACACAGCTTAATGTGCCGGGGCAGCTCTTTGGTCACAGCGGGCAGGAGAGTCTGGAGGCAGCAGTGAGCAGCAGGTAGTCTGAGTTAGGTGGCCGTGGCACTAGATCCATGATTTTGTTGAGCTCTGAACAACTCAACCACCGCTTTGCCCTGGAGTTGGTTTCTGCCGTCGAGGTAGGTTTGGAGAAAAGGTGTATTCTTTCACCTTGCAGGTGAATTTTTACTCCACTGTAGTATTTTTTGACTCACTGTTGTTCCCACTCATTTTTCCGATACTACATTGCATTTGCTTTTTCTAATTTTGTACATTTATAAAAACCTGTTGCTATAATCTTAGAAGTTTTTATAGGTAGGTACATAAGGTTTTATTTCAGTCCTGTTCTATAATTGATGGTTTATGGGTTTCTTGAGGAGAAGGAGAATTGTTGTTTTCAATATGCTCTCTATATAGTCAGGAATTTGCAAGGTGGTTTTGTCGTTCTGAGCTGCGTACGACCGGACGGAGGTTTGGCTTCACTGCAGCGCTCTGTTGGCGAGAGCCGAGCGCTCGGTAGTGAGCCTGGGCCATTACCAAGGTGAGCTTAAGTGGCTTTATAATGTTTTCTTAACACTATTTGGTTTTGCCACTGACATTTTTAATATTTTTGTAAGCCTATGTTGGCTTAAAGCCCGAATTTTTCTTTCTAAGCTGGCTTGGATGCCTTTTTTAAAGTTGGTGAGGTTAAAAAAGGAAGCGTTTCAGGATGGCTCCTAAGTCTTAGAAGTATATATTTTTTTAGTATTCATCCTTCTTCTGTGCTTCGTTCTGATTTGAAAAACAGGTTGAGAAGCATCTCATGCTGTGGAGAACACCTGTAGCCAACCATCAAATCTCACACAGTCCCACCCAGCGCAGTAATAACAGTTTTTCACTGCACGCTGTGCTGACAGCATGTGGGACTGTCCCCATCCTAAGGGACACTCACGGGCCATTTGGGTGTGCAGGGAATACAGCAATTCCTGCACAGCTACTGCCAGCTGAGAGCGCTTGCTGCACTCAATAGGGCCAAGCTGACTCAATACCCCACAGACTCTCCTGGTTAGTTTGGGAAGCAGGAATCGTGGGATGGAATAAGCTATGGGTGCCCTTCCCTGGCACTTGAGGAGTAGGGATATAGGAATTGAGTCACCAGGTGTCCCTCGAAGCTGGAGCCCTTGTTGTGCAAATGAGAGATGGGTTGCCCTCTTCTGCACATCACTCTGTATTAACTCCACTGTTACAAACAGTTGGTTCTCAGGAACGTGCTACCGTGGGCTCACTTTCACCATCTTCCTCTACTAATGAAAGAGAATATGCGTTTGGCTTAACTCTGACCATCACATCTAAGGTAACATCTAAGGTAAAGTGCTTGAAGTACAAAACAGAATCGTCTCAGATCTGAGTAGCTCTTACCCAGTGTACCTGCTTGAAAATAGCCTCCTGCTATACAAACCAAAAAAGAGACGTCTTCATAGAAAAAAAAATCTCAGAAGCTTTCTGATAAGTTTTCAGTTTTAAATGTAATGGCAGTGGCATATCTGGGGGAGGGGACACTTTTGTTGGAAAAAGTATCTGGTTTCAGTTGGAGGGTTTTTTTGTTTGTATTCAAAGTATGTGTTTACTTTATAGGAAATAAATGAAATATGCTTTTGGGCCACCCTTGTCTCCACACTCTGAGGCACACGCTTCTATACAGTTCCCTTGAGCAGAAAGAAGTGAGTCGAAGTGAGGACTGCTCACTCTGACCACTCGTTATGCACCTCAATGGCGCAGAACTTCCTGTGCAGAAACGTCATCCCGAATGACAATCACAGCATACCACCGAGATATCTTAAGGGAGGAGACTGGACTACAATGCTGGGCACAATCCCAGAATTTGAGGAAAAGGGATTATTTTAGGACCAGAAAATTCTTGCCTAAGTTTCTCATTGTATTTTCATTATCGTGATGCAAAATACCCTGCCTTTAAATCAGCCTAACTTTTAATTGAATCCAGGACTCGGCCTAGGAAGTATTTACTGCAGCTCTTGTGGCTGAGACTTTTAGTCCAGCTGCAGGAGTAGGAGAGGAGAGCGCTGTTGCTGCCTGTACAATGAGAAATGAGTTAAATTCTAGCATTAAAACTTAAATTCTAGAAGAGCGGATATCCTCATGGAGCAAAGAAAGATGTTTTGATTCCTCTGAAGTGTCTGATAATAAATTATTGGAGCATCTATAGATGAGGACCCCACTGTTATCACAAGTGGCACTCTAGGATTAATTGTAGAAAGCTGCATGCAAAAAAGTGGTGCTTCATTTTTAAGCCTGTGAAAGACGTGATCTGTTCTGTAAGCGTAGTGCAAAGAACGTCCTTCTGCCCACTTGAAATGTGACTGCTTTGACTTCCATGAGTTGAGTGGAAGAGGCTCCAAAGGTCTGATTTTTTTTTTTTTTTTTTTTTAGTAAAGATACCTGGGGAAATGTCTTTGAATGTACAACAGTGCGTGAGGTTTCGCTTGGGATTCTTAGGAGTGCTTCTGCAGGAGAACAGATCAAAGGCATCGGCCCCCTATTTTAGCTGTAAATACAGGGGATTTGTTACCTAGATACTTGACATCTAGTTCTTTTTCTCTGGTGAAACTTGTTATAAATAAGTTTGTTTCAAAAAATGTGTTGGTTTTAATAGTGTCCTTCCGTGAAGTCTTCTGGGTACAGGGATGAGGACAGACTAGTGGATATTTCAACCCTGTTCACAAGAGTGAGAGGTGGGAGCACTCCATAAGTTACTTCATGAATTTAGAAGGACCTTTCTAGAGAGAAAAAAGTGTCTTCTGGGTGAAGAAAACAAGTACTATCAAAACAGTAGAATGGGAAACTGTTGTGTCTGACTACAGCTGCCCTTTGCCTGGTGCTTCACCTTCCCGGGCCGGCCGAAGGAACACCCACAGACTGTCGGCAGCTCAGCCCCTGTGGCCACTCGGTTGGATCTCCTTAAATTCCTGATGACCGGGAGCAGAAATTGTTTTCCGCAACTAGAGCTTAATGAGCCCTCTCTGTTAACAACACGACTGATACAGAGTATTGATGTGAGGGAAAACAATGTATTCTGTTTGCCTTTATTTATTTCTAACAGCTGTGACTTTGGTATTTAATATCCCACCAAATTGCTGCTATGCCAAAAGCTTTTGATTTGAACTATGGGAATTGATTTTAAACTGCCAGTAAATGGAGAACTGATGGTAACGTTCTTCATTACCCATTAATCATTTATGTCAAAGTTCCCAATTTGAACTCCAGCTTGTGTAAACATCTTGGGTGCTTTAGCGTTTAAGCCCCATTGAGCTACTCACTGACACTGCATTATTTACTGATAGTGCCCTTAGCCATTAAATCTGTCTGCAGCCCTCCTTGCCGTCTGGATTTAATGCACTCCTTACTTCCTGCGATGGGAGGCTTGTGCTGTATTCGCGGGCTTTCGCTGCTTTGTGAAGGACGGGATTTCAATTGTTTCAATTACAGAGTGCAGAGCATTGCGATAAATACTGGACCAAAAACAAAACCAGAACAAAATCAATGTAAGAAGAAACGTTATCAGGAGAAATGTGCTATTGCCCTGGAATTTCCACTGGCTTTTTTGAAACACCCAGCTGCTCAAATAAAGAAGGGTCCTCACGGCAGGATTAACTGATTGGGTTCGCTGATGGATTTGTTGCTATAGTTCCCACAAGAATTTGTTCTGGCATGGAGGCTGGGCAAAAAAAAAAAAAAAAAAAAATATATTTAAAAAAAAAAAAAAAAAGCTTTCTGTGCCATGGAGTCCCTGTTGTGTGGGTTGGGGTGAGAGACGTGAGCTGCACTGGGTTTCTGCCATGCTTTGTGTGCCGCAGAGCCAGTTCCTGTGCCAGCCTATGTAGGAGCGACATGAAGCTTTGGCCAAGCGTGGGCAGAGGTGTTGGTTCTGCTGGCTTCTCCTGGCTCAGCACTGGCTGCCCTGCCGCGGAGATGTCAGCTTGCCCGGGGAGCGAGTGTTCTGCCTTGGAGCCCGGTTCCATTTCCTTCCTTGCCGCTCAGCCGTGTAAATGCTAATCCTAATTTGTAAGCTTTCAGAGAATTGAACTTTATTTTTAGAGGCATGAACTTGGGTGGCATTTTCAGAAGTACTCGATACTGGGCGAACTTGGCTGCTGCTGAACGCTGGGATCGTTCTGTCATTGGTGGTGAAGGCAGCCGAGTTCACAGAATCACAGAATGTCTGGGCTTGGAAGGGACCTCGAGTTGGGACAGTAGGTAATGGTTCAGAAAACCCCATTCTTACTCTAGAGAGCTGCCTTTTTTTTTTTTTTAATTCTGTTTTGCTTTATACACAGGTCTTGAATTTGTGGGCTTTGTTGGAAATTCTTTCTTTACCCTGGAATATAGCTCATTGTTGGTGTAAATGGGAGACCGTTAAACTAGGAACTAGCAGATCTGTCAGCGCCATCTCGTGGGGTCCTGCTGTATTACAACGTCTTCCATCCTAGTACCCCAAATTTACCTTTTTCTGTGTATTTAAATATTATTTCCAGATTTTAATATATTAGAGAAGAGCTCTCGGAAGCTTTGAAAAAGTACTTGAGGTCACAAAATCCACAGAAGCCCATACCAGAGAATTAAAATATCATTTATAAACAATACATATTTAAAGTTGTGCAATAAGTGTCAAATTCACATAAAGAACTTTAAATATATCTTGTTTTGTATCAAGCTTTTATCCAGCATAATACTTTGTATTTTGGGCAGCAGTGTTAAAAAAAAAAATAAAAAAAATCACTGGGTAGCTTTTATGTTTTAAAAGATATGGGTAATATGGAATAATTTGTTTAACTGGAGATTGTGAATTTCATATTTAGTGTATGCTGTATTTGTATATATTTATTTTTTTGTCTGTGAGCATCTCTGTCAAAGGTAGTTATTATTTGCAGTTTGGGTTCCGCTGTAGTATAGCCCAGTTAGACAGCAGTTACCTGGCCAGACCAATTCTGATAATTCCGTACATCTACATGGGATGGCTTTGAACAAAGCCAACGACACTACGTTAGCTTTTTATGTCTTCATAAAAACAATCAGAAACTTGAACAGCAGTTGCCATTTTTCTAGAGTGACTAGGGATTTGGAGCTTTTCAGACGGCAGTTATGGCAAGTATTTGTTTCCGTAGATAACTCATACTTTTCTGTGCAATGTCCTTGAACATTAAGGATCTTTTTACCAAGAGGAAACAGCCTCAAGTTGCACCAGGGGAGATTTAGGTCGGACATAAGGAACAATTTCTTCCCCACAAGGGTTGTCAAGGCCTGACCCAGGCTGCCCAGGGCAGTGGTGGATTCCCCATCCCTGCAGGGGTTTCAAGACTGTGGAGATGTGGTGCTGAGGGACATGGTTTAGTGGTGACCTGGCAGTGCCGGGTGAATGGTTGGATTTGATCATCTTAAAAGGTCCCATCCAACCAAAATGATTCTGTGATTCTATTTAAGAAATGTCTCCATTAAGCTGCTCTCCAGAGCTCTTCCACTTGGCTCCTTCAGCACTTTGCAGGTTTGGGCCGTTGTTTTAGCAGCAGGTTGAGGCCAGAAGCGTTCCTCGCCACACGCCTCGTGCCAGGTTGCTCTGCAAGGTGCCGATGGGCGAGCGGAGGAGCTGTCAGCTGGCCTCTGAGGAGCTCAGGCTCGGCTGCCTGCCCAGGGTGCCACCTCTCAGCCCACACTCTTCTTCCCGATCCATAATGAGAGAGAACAGAGTCTGAGATTGCAGACAGGAGCTTCTCTCGGAGTGGTTGTAACTGGGAGAACCGGTTTCGATTGCAGTACAATGCTAAGGCGACGTGGATTTGCACAGTCTCTGTGCGACTGAGCTGTTAGCAGGGTACACAGCCCTGCTTTTCAACCATCCCTGGTGTCATTTTAAGTAATTTTTTTACCTTGTAAAAGCTTCCTTTCTCCCCACCCGCTTTAAGGCTAAATGTTTATGGATATTTTTCCTATACTTACTTTCGACATAAGTGAAATCTGGATTTCAGTTTATTTTCTCAAAGCCCACCATGCCGCTCGCTCTCGCCCCCTCTCCTGACACCCCTTGCCAGACCAAACCACCATCGCAAAGGTGGTTTATTCCCTGAAATTCCTCGCAGGCACCGTGGCGTGTAATGTGCTGAGGTTGCTCATACAGTCTAAGCGAAGGATTTGAAGTCCTGTTGTTACAGGTAGTTAGATGTCTGAAGCGATCTGCTGAAGTTAATGCCTCGATCTGCCATTGCATTTGTTCCAGAATGGCGTTCTTCCTGGAGGAGGTGATGACTTGCACCAAGCGTCTCCTGGAGGTGATATCTGGCTGGCTGCCTCGACATTTTTTCGGTGCGATCCTGGTTTCTCTCCCAGCTCTTGCAGTTTTTTCACACTTCACCTCTGATTTTGAAACAAATATACATGTAAGTTGTCGAACTCTGTTTCATAATCTGACGCTTTGGATCTAACAGAGCTTGTTGCTTGCCTGCCTTCTCCCTTCACCTCCCTCATGTTTTACATCTGTCTGACACAGATCCCTTGGAGGGATAGGGCTTTGTGGGTGATGAAATGCCTGGTTTGTTATGTAAATACAGTTACTTACTTGTTTGAAAACATACAAAAGAGAACAGGGATACTTAAATGCCTGCCTACATACGTACTTTTTTTCTTTTCTTAGAACAAATACTTGTGCAGGTGTTTGTCCTGGACAATTCAGGTAGTGCCTCTCAGACTTCCCTTTAACTTCATTCTGGGTTTGATTTTAAAGTCTGTAGTTGGAGATGCTGCGTATACTGAAAAACTTTTCGTGCACGTTAGTGACTCTCAACAGCAAGAACAGTATTAGCAGGGGATGGGTTCTCTTTGCAGAGTTAGATGGAGAAACTGAAAGGAGAGAGCCCTCTGTACATAGAAACGATCACCCTTCAGGGCTTGGGAATGCTTCAAGGAATGCAATAGCTCTCCTCTGAAAAGGAACAGGAAAAAAATGGACACATTTAGCCCAGCGACTGAGAGGTCTATAGGGGATTTGCTGTCTCTTTTATTAAAAACACTCAGAAGGAGGGAACAAGGGGTTAAATATTGAGAAGAGGAAATAATAGTTGGATTTAAAGGCTAACTGTAGCATAAAATCAGTGCTTAACTGCCTGTGAATAAAATGGACTGGAACTGGAGATGAAAGTTTGTTTCTCTGCCAGTTTCTCTTAGGTAGAGCAGTGTACGATCCTTCCTTTCCAGGATCTTCAGGGAATTCTATTTCACAAATCTTTTGCTATTTCAGGGCTCTGGATGTAGCTAATGAGCAGATCCTCATCATTCCTCCTATCACAGTTTATTACTAAGTGTTGGGAAGTGTTTGTTCCAGGGGAACATGGACCAGACATTTTTTGGTCCTTCCTGATTTAAACATATATTCCCTGGTTACCACAGTGGCAGGAGTGTATTTGGTATTGGTTCACATCCCATGTTTAAAAGCTTTCTGCAGCTTTTACTTTTAGTGAATGTTAGTTAACTGGTTTTAAGCTGATGGCAGTTTTGTTTGTTCGTTTGTTTGTTTTGGTTTGGGTTTTTTTTTCAGTTTAATGATGGCCTTCCTTCTTCATATCTACCAGTAAACTAATTGTAGGAATGGTTTCCTCATGGTGAAGGGGGCTGAAAAAGCCTTCAGATCTGTCCATTGATTTTTATATCATCCCATTCATCACCATCTTTGATCATCTCTCCAAGTGTTTCGAAATAACATTGGCAGAACCGTTTTGTTAGTGTAGTCTCAACACCTGTCCAGCTCAAAGCGTTAGTCTGGATACTTCAGACAGCAGCAGTAAGATGGTGGTTGTGGTGTTCACCACCAAGCCAAGAATGAACTTTGCTTTCTTTCCTCTTTCAGGTCCTCCAGAGTCGTGGGGTTGTTGGCTCACTCTCCAAGAGATGTCCCACCTCGTCTTGTGCTCAGTGTTTCAACAATCATGGAGCTCTAGGAAGTGGAGTTAATCTATAGAGGGTCAGGTAAGTGTCATATTTTACTATGACATGGTTTTGCGAAGTTTTTTTTTATTCATAGCATTTTATACCCTCCCTGGATATAAAATAATTAAAATCAAAAGTAATGAAAACAGCAATGAAAAAAAAAAAAAAACTTTCCAAAGCCATGCGTACATAGTAAAACACAGCACATACTGACCCTCTATAGGCTGGCTTCATGCTGGGGCATCACTTGGAGTGAGAACCAGTGCTCTGCCACTTTAGGAGACCTGAAATGGGGGAAAAAAAGTAAGTTTAAATTTTGATGATTTTTATGGACGCTTTTGAAATTCCTTTTATCCGTTTTTGAGTCACTTAAAAAAACAACTGTGCTTGTGGTTTAAAAATGGTAAATTATGTAAGGTTTTTTTCCTATCCACTGTGTGTACTTCTGAATCACATGCTTATTTGTTATGCTACAGTATTGCTAATCTGCAGTCTCTGCACTTGAGCTGTAAAGGGAATTTAAAATAAGAGAGAATGATCGTTTGATGCTGTGAAATGCAGTTTGTAGCTGGAACAGAACTCTGCACGGCAGTTGTGGAGTCTGTTTTAGCTTGGATGGTCATGAATATTCTTGATAAAACCAAAATTTGCACATTAGCTTAAGACTTTTGACTACTGTAAGGCTCTATCTCGGGAAAATGAAGACCTTGCGGGCAACAAGTCTGCCCTGCACTTCACTCTCTTTATCCCATAAAATGTGGAAAGGGAAAGGCTTTTTGAGATAGGGCTTTTGGCACAGAAAATCTAAAATTGTCCTTTCAAATTGGCATAAGTTGTGGTGCTACCAAGCAGCAGTTGACAGATACCTGCCTTTTGTTAGCAAACCAGATTTTTTTCTTATATGAATTCACCTGTTGCTGTCCAGTATGACAATGTCCTCTAGGAAGTGTTTGTAATAGGCAGCTGGGTGAAGTCTTCTGAGGGCAAGCATGTTCTGCGTTTCCAACGCAGAGGAATCTTCACATTCCATTTCAAACAGACAGGATCTAACCCCAGCAGCTGAGCAGAGGTTATCAGGAATGTGTACGTTTTGTTTTTTTTTTAAATTTTCTTTTCTTTTTTTAATAAGAAGAGGCCCTGAACTTTTGCACAGGTAAGCTGAAGCTACTGAAGGTTGCTGAAATAGTGGTTGTGTAACGCAGTAATACGGAACTCCATTTAGGGAAAATTGTGACAAAGTACCGGTGCTAAAAGTGTTCTTGCTCTTTGAAGGGAAGAGCTCCATCTTCAAGTGCTGTCTCCAGACACTGGGAGATATTGTACACTGTGCATGTAATACAGACAAAACTAGATCCTTCTCTTTCATATCTCACCTTCTTTAATTTACACTGGCAGTTACGTGCAGAAGGGCTCCTATCAGCACAGAGAAGCTAACTGGTGCTCTCTCTCTGTTGCAGTACACCATGTTCATGTGCTGCGCCATTCTGATCACCGTCGTGCAGTACTGCAACTTCTGCCAGCTTAGCTCCTGGATGAGGTCGCTGTTGGCAACTGTAGTAGGAGCAGTGCTTCTCGTTCTGCTCTACATCTCCTTGTGTCCAGACAGGTGAGCATCACACCTTAGCACTCACACACTCTGCTTTAGATCAACAAATCTGCTTTTCTCTGATAATGAAGTTAGAGTCTAATGCATGAGATTTTAGTATAGGTCATAACTGTCTCCGGCATCTCAAACTATTTGGTAACAGTTCTGCCTTTTTTTTTTTTAATTTTTTTTTTTTAAGGATTTCAGGATGCTATCCGAGGAGCGCTTTCCTGTAACCTGTTTCAAAATGATACTGTCCTCAACTGATATGTTTCTAGGGCATGCTTATTCTTATCAGAGCCATAGAATTCCCTTTCACCATTTATCTGAAAATTTTTATTAAGAAATGTTGGAGACGTTTCTGGTGGTGCCAGAGAGCCCAGTTGTTCCTCCACACACCTGGATTTATTTTTGCCCTTAGGAGCCACGTGTCTTCCACCTCCTTCCTCGAGGGGTTTTCTACTGTGGAAGGCAGGTGCTTAGATGTAATAGGATTCTGATACCCTGTTTCCTCTCTCCCTTTCCTGCCTTTTCAGAGGATGCTGCAAGACAGTAACCAGAGGAATCAAGTTAATGCTGTTTGCTTAAGGCTTCTCAGTTTTTCCTCTGATAAGCAATTTTCACCATAGGACAACTTGTTTGCAGAATTCTCCTTCTGTTTTCATGCCAAGAGGGTCAAGGGAGTCCTTCCAGCCATCCACCTCTATTGTCAACGTTTTACAATCAACTTGCACTTCTCAGTGCCTTTAGAAAATCTCAAAGCTGTTGGCACTTTTACTGTAGTGTGGATTTTGCAAGGACTTCTTATGCTGGGTTATTCTAGTTCCGATCCCTTCTTCAAAGGCTTGCTAAATCATACATTGAAAAATATGAAAAAAAAAAAAAAAAACAAACAAACCAAAAAGGGTTTGCAGATACAATTTTTGTGTATTTAGGTTTTAATCTTCAAGTATCTTCAGTGGTCTCTTTTAATCTTGATCTAATTTATTCTTCGTGTCTTTTTTTTTTTACATAAGTCACCCCTTACCTTAACCTGTTCACATCTGCAACATGGAAGTGGCTGTGAGTGTTGCAGGAAGAAAGGCTTTCCTTAGAAAAAAAAAATAACTTGGAACCAAAGCTGGTTGGCAGAAAAATCCCTTTCTTGTCGTCTGCAGAGCCCTCGAGCAAGGAGCGTGGGACAGTTCTTTCTAGCCTCAGCGGGGGGAAGCAGCGTTTAGACTCTGGATGCCTCACCTTTCTCACCTTGCATTTGTCCCTTTGGTTTTAGTTGGCCAGTTTACCCAACACTGATGTTTCTCCAGCACTCAGTGACCCACTCCCAGTAAGAAAGCTGCCTTTTCACCCATTGGCTTTTTCCTTTGTAGCGCTGATACCGTCACTGTCCAGCCACTGGCTACACTGAGAAGTTAGCCCTGGGTTTGTGTTTTTGGGGAAGCTAATGAAGAGCAAACCCTTGACCCTGGTTCTTGACTCTCTGGCTACTCTTCCATAACTTCCCCCAAGGAGTATTCTCACAGCTCATTAAGCCACGTGCCTGCCAGCATGTCTGCCTGGAGCTAATGTGGTGTAACCAGATGCTAGTTCACAACAGAGTCTTTTAGAACAGAGTAATATCATGTCTTTGTAGTACCAAAAGTCTTCACACAATGGCAGGCAGTGAAGCCAAAGCCTGAAGAAAGTCCCAGAACGGTTGCCGTTCCCTGGGTGGCCGTTTGAGCAGCCCTCTGTGCATCCATGGCACAGGCCTTTTGTCGCAGAAGAAAATCAGAAGGTTTGGTGCCGTAAATATAACTCCTAATTCTCTATTCATACACAAACTTGTAGAACAAATTCTATGTCTGATTACTAAATCAGCTTGTGCGTAAGCTCTGGGTTAAGACTTTGTGCAGACAGACAGACACAAAACTTGGGCTTTTCTCTGCATTTCGATTTTATTGGGAAAATAAAGGTTCCTGAGACCTTGCTGTTTGTAACATCAGCTTTTGCTGACTACTAAAGGGCTGGTATGAATGTTAAATCTTAAGAAATATTGCTAATGATAGCATATTTTCCCCTGTAGTTTTAATAGCAGGGACCATTAATGGGCAAAGACTCATCAAGTATGTCGTTACTTCATCTTTCAAAAACAGATATTTAAGGTAATAGACAGAGCTGTTCAACTGCAGATCTGAGACGGTGATTTGTAAGGCTCATCATGAACCAAAGTAATACAGACTGAGTTAGTGAGACCCATAACCTTTGTCTGTTAATCATCACTTTTTTGTTTCTCTCATATCATTAGTCTGGAAAAAGTTTTTTGTCATGGCAGTAATTGGAGCTTTGTATGGATCACAGGCGAATCCATTCTGCAGATTTCTTCACTTCTTTTGCCAAAAGTAACTAATCCTGAGAGTTGTAATACTTGGCTGTGGTAGAGAAATTGTAATGCAAGTAAACACAAAAGTTTCTTGAACTGCTTATTGTCTGTACTGACATTTTCAAAAATAGACTCTATATTTGTTTGTTTTAGATTTTGTTTGTGTTTTGGGGTGTGGGTTTTTTGGTGTCTGTTTTGTCTTTAAGTCTTTTGTATTGCGTGGCCAGATAAGATTACGATATAACTGGGTCCTAGACTTCTGAAATTGCTTTTTCGTGTTTCCAAGGTAAGATTGGGTTGTGTGACAATTACTCCTTCCAGGCATCCTCTTGCCTGAGCTATCATCAGTGACCCTTTTGAGGTGCTCACATCTCTGCCTGGCTGGTTGCTTCTTCCCAGCAAAAAATGCAGATAAGTCACGTTCAAACAAAGTTTGTCTGAAGCTGCTCAAGTGTGCGATGCAGTTATTGGTCCTATGGTCTGCGTAACAGAAAGGTTTAAAATGCCAGCTGGAGTTCTGGCAGGATGCTTTCTTTACTGCTCTAACTTTCCTTCTGAAATCAGTGCGCTTTTTTATTTCAGCTCCGCGGAAACTTTTCATCTGGATTTGGCACAGAACTTCAGGTAAGCTTTATATACAATTATCATCTTTATGTTTAGGGATAGAAACATTTTCAGTTAATTACACGTGACAAAATAGTAACATACTTGGGAATTGAACAAATTGGTTCGGCAAGTTGTATTTAAGCTCCTCGCGTACATAATTTCCTTTACAGAGCTCTTGGGTATGGCCAAAATTCATCTAGAGAGCTGATGCTGCAGTCACTGAGTTATGTAATGCTATTTTCTTTTTAAATCTGATCTCTAAGAAATAGAGCTATGGAGGAGCTATATAAAATAGAGTCTGTTTTTCGAGTAGTAGCAGTTTTTAAAGCTTTATCTGTACATCGCGAGCTATTTATTTGATTTCCTTGGGTGATTTGCACCGTTCAGAAATGTTCCGAGTTGGCCGCTCTCCACAGCCGGCCAGGTGAGAATTCTGGAGCTCCAGCAGGAAAAGCTGGCTGTGACACCGGCCACCTTTGCCAGGACGGAGCCGTGCCGCCGGTGATAGTCCAGGTGCTGCCTGCCACCCTGAGCCCGCTGAGGCAGGACAGCAAGTCAGAGCACGGAGAGCAAATGAAATGGTAGCCCCAGACTTTTAAACAGAAATCTTTTCCTCGATTATTCTTAGCCCCTTATAAATAAGCATGTTAAAGATTCATTCTGATTATTTCAGTGCTGAATTTCTCATGGTTTTATAGCAAGTTTCGTAATACCATTTTTACAGTGGTTTTATTGGTCTTTGGCATTAGGAAAGTATGTGTTTGCTAATTACAATACTGGGGCGTGATTGAACTAATGACCCTGTGAAAATGTGACTCAGTAATTCGGCTAAACAAACATGTATTCAGGAGCATGTTGCTTTTCCTGGGAGCGTGTATCAAAACAAAATTACTTTTTAAAAGCTATCATCTCTATGAATGCTACCGCAGTTTAGAAAATGTGTGGGTTTTAAGTGCAGAGAGATGGTAACTGTACTTTCGTGTTAGATATTTATTCACTGAGAAGTTAGTACTCACTACAGAATTGGATTTGGTTTTGTTTTGGTTTTTTCTTACATGGGTTTTCTTTTTTGTATGATTTTGATTTATGAAGGATAGCTTCGTTTTCGTAACAGAACTCCAGTTCACTAAATCCAAAATGGAGAGTTAAAGCCAAAAGAACAGAGACAGCTTTATTTACTTATTTTTTATTAAGCTAAAAGAATTTTCCAGAAAGGCAATAGTACTAAAGCATGGTGATCACTGAGAGTAATGTTGTAGGATTAGCCAGAGTTTGGATCCTTAGTGGTTTATGATTAGTTTGTGAAATCACCAAACCTTTGTGCTGCTCAGAATTACAAACGTCTTGCCCAGCGCTGACAATTAGCAGCCCCTGACCAGCTGCTAATCACTAATCAATAATTCATCCTGCCTTAAATAATTGACAACCCAGTCTCCTGTTCAGTAACTGCTTCTACATCCTCATGTGTTAGAAATCTGTCCAAGAATTAGCTATCAAGTGTTGCTGGCATGAAAATATATTTCTTCTGTAAATACATCGGATAACTTTTAACTCCTGACAAGTAGAGGTGAGAGTGTCTGAGAAACCACACCATGCAGAAGGTGTTCCTGCAAACAGGGGTGGAGCGCTCGGCCTGCTTTGCAAATCCTGGCTCACAACTGAAATGCCAAATAAGGCAGCAACCAAAATGTCTTACTTATTAAACATCTCTGAACTTCATTTTTAACTTTCCGTTGTGAGATGTACTAGATTTGTGTTTTGTCTGTCACCCCTTCAGCTGGGGAAAAGCCACGTGTGTACGGTGCAGGAGTCGATAGCACCTGACGCTGCCCTGCCCGCCTGCCGGTGGTGGTTTTGCTGGGTTAGTTGGTCACCGTCTCTGCTTTAGCGCAGGAATTGTATCGGTCTGGTGTGATCTTTGTTAACAGTCCAGGCTCCGCTGACCCAATGCTGTCCAAACTTGGAACTTAACACAATTCTGCTAAGTGCTGCAAGTTAAAAGAGCTTCTGTTTCTACCATTCATCTGCAACAGAATTTGGCTTCTCTTTTCAGGGCTCTTTTGATGTAAATTATTGTCTGTTGTACATTTCTAGAGTTCCGTGCAAAGAGAATGTTCCTTGTTTTCCTGGGGATTGACTACTAAAAAATTGAAACTCCCTTATCCTAGCAAACTTTTTTGCTATTCTTTTCTCTTTTATTTATAAATAAATAAAAAAGGTTCCCTGCTCACCCCAATCAGCGCAAAAGCTTTTCCTGTGTTCTAAGTGTACCAAACAAACTCGTTTGTTTTGCATGCCTTTAGTGAGGCTATTCCTTTTTCTTGATGAGGAATTGAGATAATGCTTAATGTTGCATGGGAAGAGAGATACAAGTAATAATTACGAAGTCTTAGCACAAAGTTTGTCTCTGGACCATCCACACCGTGCTCCATAAATCAAAATACGGAATTTAGCTTGTTTTCCAGACAGACCGATTCTTCAGCCCAGGAGAGATACAACCATAAACTTTGTCTTTTAAGCAGGAAATATTTCTTGTTTTCATTCATTTCTTACCTCAGAGAAGGTAGGATGTATCGTTTTCTCCTTTTGTGACTGCTTAAGGAGGAACAGTGATAGGCCACTTGAGGTGGAAGACTAAAATCACTTGATGGTAGAGGGGCTTTTAAATATGCACCCGTTTTATGTTCATCTAAAGCAGCAATTTGATTTTCCATTCCTGCACTGTTCCGCCATCGCGTGCTTTTTTTAAAGATTTAGTAGGCATGCATCCTCTTTAAATACAGCAAGATAGCCAAATCCATACATAGGTTACTGGCTCAGAAGCAAAATGGCTTTCCAAAAATCTTTATAAGTGGAAAGCCATTATCTTTATGATTTGTGATCAAGCCAAAGGAGATTCTATCTCCGGAGCTCTCACTTGTTCCATATTCAACACACAGCCTGGATGAAGATGCCAAGTTAATAGTTAGACGTCTGTGCCAGGAAGCACTTCACCGGTTTGAGTTAAAGGAACATTGTCGGCGTAAGATTTCAATTTGAATGTTTTTTAAAATTAGTTTTCTGCTGCAGCACCTCATAAAAAGTAGACTAAAAAGATTTAGGGGAGCGTGATTCTTTCTGTTACAGGTGAGCGAGGTGAGTTTTTTCTTCTATTCCTACTAAAGCGTAGCTTAAGGTCATCTTTGCTAACTGACTGTGTAAGATGATTTATAGTCCTGTAACCTGGCTGCTGCAACATCCAGAAATTTGATTTCCAAATGAGTAAGATGTAACCGGTCCTTCCTTCAGGCTGGCAGCGTGGCTTTTTGTGCGAGTGCATGTAGCAATCACATCGTGATGAAAAATTCCCGCTCTGGAGAAGATACTGCACCTTTCTTTTTTTGCGATACTAACCCATTACCTTATTAATGAAATCAGGTCAGCTTACAAGTGAGTCATTCACTTCACAGGCAGATCTCTGAGGTTGTTCGCCCACGTGGGGAACGGGGTCAGGCCAGCACTGGAGGAGGTGATTGAGAGCTCGCAGATGCCGGTGCATCGGGAGTGGTGAATGGGAGGCAGCCGTTTCTTTGAGAGGCAGATCTTGCATTCCACACAAGCCACTTTTTTTTTTTGTAACATAAAATTTGTGGTGCTTACTAAATTCATTTAAGAGAAATTAAAGTACTTTGAGGAATATTTTGTACAACAAACTGTAAATAAAAAAATCTTTAATCCCCATGGCAGAGGTGTTTGATGTTAGAGCAGATTATCTGGATCGAACCCGTACTGTCAAAGGAGTAACATGTCATTGCTCAGATCCTTGAGCAGATCTCTTCCCACAAGACAGAGGAAATAATGAACTGGTCTGAAAAGAACCTGAATCATGCTCCTTAACTAAGAGTCCTTCCTCACCCTCTCCAGGCTTGTTTATTTTCCAAGGTCTTTTCTCTTACTAATCCTCTCCTCATTTTGTTCTGTGACCCCATCCAACTGGGAGGATATTTTGCCACCTACAAAATGGGTAGCCAAGATTATTTCAGGAATTGGTACCATTCTAGTCATTAATAACTTAGCCTTTGTCTCTCTAGGGATAAAATGGATAGGTTCATAACAGAATTTCTGGTGAGAAAAGTAGCTGTAGGGAAGAAAGGAAGGAGACTTAGTACAGCAATGCACCATCAATTACAGGAACCTGATTGTTGGATGTATTCGGTGGGTTGGGAGTAATTTCCTCCTTTCATTCTTCCCTCATTTTTGTTTTTTTTTTGAATATCAAACCAATAAAATGAATATACTTTCACTTCTCCTGGGAGAAGTGTGTTTATGGTTGAAAACAAAAGGAGTAATTTCCAACATAATACATGGTCTTATCTTTAACCTGAAATTCAACCTGTAAGCTCTTGATGGTAAATATTTTACTTACAGGAAACTTTTTCTCCTATAGGTTTTATTATGGTAAAAGCTGATAGATACAAAGACCAGAAGCACACAGAAATGTTTCCAGAGATTGTGCACATTCACCTGTTTCACAACAGCGCTATGATTTTACTTCATCACACTTTTCTGTCAGCCAAATATTTGGGAATGAACATTCAGGAAGAGAAGCTGGGTCTGCAGTGTAGCTCAGAGGCTAAACCGTCTGCTTCCATTTCAGAAGTGACAGCATGTCCCCCATGGACATAAAGAAACAGGATTGAACTCAGAAATACTTTCACATGGTACAGAAACATATTTAGTCGTCTTCTTTTGAGCTGTTGCAGCAGCTGTGCTTTGAGTTTTAATCTCTTTTGCTACCCTACCTCCGTAGGAGAAATACAGACACCAAGATACGGATTGTTGCCTTGTTTTCCAAGAAGAAAGGTTGATGTGATGCTTTCCCTTATCAAACCATCTCTTAGCTTGAGAAATTTCAGCATGTGTCTACTGATATCAAATCTTAAGCTTTTTGGCATCCTTTTATAGGAAAAAAACTTGCAGTGAAGTGACTCCAGAAACCACTGCATGCCAAGCTGTCTGGGTTTCGACTTCATTTCTAGGATCGCACGGGTGGTGTCTTCTCAGATTAATTTTGTGTCTTTGCATCTCTCCAGACCGTTGAGATTGTAGGCTGCAGATGTCTCCTTGGTAAGGGCGGATTGGCACTGGTGACACGCTCCATCAGTGCTTCATCATCTGCACAGGCAGTCGACAAACTGTCAAAAGGATTTGAGATATTGCTCTCAATCTATGTGAGACACGATTTTTAAATTTTTTTTTATTTTTTTTTAAATCTTGGCACTTTGAGAAACTGTTTCCACCATGAAAAGCTTTAGTGGTTATAATGTACAAAAGATGTCAACCCCGAGCTCTATGTTCTCCACTTTCATACAGTGAAGTGTCTTGTGCAGGGTTATCTTTCAATACCTTCACGTGTTACCATTAAAGGAACACTGCAAAGGTTACTGGACTTTGAAGAGGAGACAAGGAAAAGGCACAGGGAGTGTAAAGCAGATGTTCCTGAATATTTGGGATAACACAAAAAGAGATAAATTCCACAAAACGTACATACACGCCTTCCGTACAGACATGCGAGCGCACGCGTGTATCTAAACATGCACAGACATTATTAAGCATTTTAAACTACATATATTTATGTGCAGTGCGTTTAATTATGTTTAGATGTAGCAATAACTGTTTCCTTGGCGAAGTCCTTCAAACAGGACAACTGTAAAGACTGGGCAATTTCTGTTTTGCTGAACCTGGTGATATCCCTTTAAGGAAGGGCTTGGTGAGCTTAAGAATTAATTTCATTCTTTAGCGTGCTTAGCAGCAGATGAAGTTATCAAAAGTGTATTTTATAATTTCATATGTAACATACGCTTCCTGCACTTGTTTTTCCAGCAAAGGATTTCTAATTGCGGAGAAGAAATGGCAGTGCCCTAACTCTGTGTTTTTAAATGCACCTTTTGTGTTCTTCCCCTTCTTCTGCTTCCAGCTCCAGAACGAGTCCGTGCAACAGTTCGGTGCCAAACGACATGAAGAGGCCAGCAGACCTGATTGGTCAGGAAGTGATTTTGGTTTCCTTCCTTCTGCTCCTCCTGGTGTGGTTTCTGAATCGAGAGTTTGAGGTCAGTTACCGTCTCCACTACCACGGAGATGTGGAAGCTGACCTTCATCGCACCAAAATTCAGAGCATGAGAGATCAAGCTGACTGGTTGCTGAGGAATATTATTCCATACCATGTGGCTGAGCAGCTGAAGGTATCCCAGAGCTATTCCAAAAACCACGACAGCGGCGGAGTGATCTTTGCAAGTATTGTGAACTTCAGCGAGTTCTACGAAGAGAACTACGAAGGAGGCAAAGAGTGTTACAGAGTCCTGAACGAACTGATTGGGGATTTTGATGAGCTGTTGAGCAAACCGCATTACAGCAGCATTGAGAAAATCAAAACAATTGGGGCGACCTACATGGCTGCCTCAGGACTGAACACCTCGCAGTGTCAGGACAACAATCATCCCCACGGGCATCTGCAGACCCTTTTCGAATTTGCCAAAGAAATGATGCGAGTGGTGGATGACTTCAACAACAACATGCTGTGGTTTAATTTTAAACTTAGGATTGGCTTTAACCACGGCCCCCTCACTGCTGGGGTCATTGGCACCACCAAGTTGCTGTACGACATTTGGGGTGACACTGTGAACATTGCTAGCAGAATGGACACCACTGGCGTCGAGTGTCGCATACAGGTGAGTGAGGAGAGCTACCGCATCCTAAACAAGATGGGGTATGACTTTGACTATAGGGGGACAGTCAATGTGAAGGGGAAGGGTCAGATGAAGACCTACCTTTACCCAAAATGCATGGACAACGGGATCGTGCCGCATCACCAGTTGTCTATATCTCCAGACATTCGGGTTCAAGTGGATGGCAGCATTGGGCGATCTCCAACGGATGAGATTGCCAACCTGGTGCCTTCTGTACAGAATTCTGATAAGATAGCCCATGGCACAGATAACTCAGAAACCAAGGACATCCTTCCTTCCGCCAAGAAACTCCAGAAAGACGCGGTGAAAGCGGAGGAGAGGTGCAGGTTTGGCAAAGCCGCGGAGAAGTCTGACTGTGAGGACGTGGGAACGGAGGAGGTCAATGAACTGACAAAGCTAAATATCTCTAAGAGTGTATGATGCACTGTCGGAGTTGCATGAAGTGCTCTGTCAATAGAAACACAAAGACATTTGCAATTGGCAGTTTTCTTTTCCAAGAGAGACCTTCTCAACACCTGGGTTGTACGTTTGTTTTCAGCGCCTGGTGCTGTGTGGATCACAGCTCTTCAGGACTCATTTTCATCCATCTCTCTCCTCCATGCCCCAAATCACATCCCAAGCTCCCCAGCTCCCTGTGCAGCCATCTTACAGCTGAGTAGAGGATATTAAGTGCCTTCAGATATACTCCATTGGACTCCCTGTCAAGGTACAGAGGCCCCAAGTGAAATCATAGCTTTGGGTATTTATCTAATTTTAAAAAAAAAGAAAAGCTGTGGTTATATCATTTTTATTGTTGTTTCTCACAAAACACTTTTTTTGGCTAACGCAACTCCTTGGGTTTTTTATATCTCTCTGAACAATGTTTTACTGTTATCAGACCTTTTGTATGTAAACACACAGACAAATGTGCGTGTATCTACCATATGAGACTGACATAAAGTGCCAGTAACGTACCATGAAAGAATGTCTTGGTGAGGGGGTGACACAACGTGACTTCGTGTTGGGCTGGAGGAGGGGTTCTGCAGTGGCTCAACCTTTAGTTAAGAGTAGGCTGAACAAACTGCTGTAGTTTTATTCTCCTTTACCAATGCTTTCTTCAACCTTAACATGCTGTTGTGGGCTTTGGATACACTTCTTTTCCATCTAGCCAATGAGTTACTGATATGGGGGAGTGGAGTGAGGGTTCGGACATCACCAGCTCTCAGGACAGGTTTCCAGAAGCGGACGAGTGACCACGAGAGTGTCACAATTCAGGTCTTAACGAGTCGAAAGCAGTTTGGTGTTGCTCCGTACGCTAGCTGAATTTGGGAAGGTAGGTGAAGTTGGTATCTCTAAGCTGATCTGATTTGAGAGAGAGAGAGAGAGAGAAGCAAAATAAATGTTTGGGGAATGCCTTTATTTATTTATTTATTTTATTCCTGTTTTTACGTTGTTTGGGGGTTTTGTGTGCGTGTGTGGAAGGGATCAGGAGAGATGAATTGTTAGTTGGTTTAATAAGAGTAATACGATGGTGTTTCAGCCTCTTTGAACTACCAACCACTGTGAGGATGTTACCTAGGCAATATTTGTTTCCAAGCTGGCGAAACTTCCGAAGCCACCAAACACAACTGAGTATCCCAGCTTCCCTCTGTACTGAACCAATGGTGCTGCACAATATTTTTCAGGATTCCCTCCCGCCCCTTACACTGTGCTTTTGCAGCAGGGAATAGAATGGTATGCTCCCTGTGCGCTGCTGAAAGCAGGAACAGGGAAAAGAGTCTTTCTAGTGAGCTGAGAAGCACAATAATTTCCCGGTCCTGCAGATGACTCTGTGCGGGTCCCTGGGAGTGGCGACCTGCTGGAGCTCAGGAACCTGCTTCCACAGAGGGAACTGCAGGGCAGGGGCCTTAGACTATACCAGTCTGCCCTCTCCATGCTTCCATTACCTCCTTCACTTAGGTTTGATACCGTGCTTTGGATAATATTAATTATTCAGCTATTCCAGTTGAGCTAACTCCTTGTGACTCCAAATAAAATGAAAGAATTTTTATGCCCGAGATAAGTTCATTAGCCAGGGAAGAGCTGGTGAAATGCAATGCTTTGCTGTCTGCCTGTTGGTGTGGGGTTTAATTCTTTCTTTCCCTCTGGACTAAAGTCAGAATATATTGGTTCTTCTTTTTATTCCCTATGTGGCTTTTGGAGTTTGAGTAATAAATATATATGCTGTGAAGTTCCTCTTCAGCTCTTTGAGATCCATCTACACTCCACGGTCAGCATGGAGCCCTTGAAGCCTTTGTCAAATGTAAACCTGTGAGATTTCTGGATCTCGGTTAGCTGAACAAGACTCTGCACCCCATTCTCGCTAAAGCTGCTGTTTATGCACCTCTAAATTGTGTTTGATAGGAAAACTATTTAAGATTCTTCTTGCTTGCTCGATCTGCCAGCACACAAAAAACCCCAGGGGGCACTCACCCCCCTACCCTCCTGCCACAAATGCTGTCGCATGTTTGGGGCTATTCCTGGCGAGCAACAATGAAAGGATTTTCTCAGTGCGCAATTTTACAGCAGCTTTCCTTCTCCACGGATCAAAGCTAGTCCTTGCCCATCCTCCTCCCCACCGTGGGTTGCACTTCCAACTTTCAGGTAGTATAATTCTGCAAATACCTCTTGCATCGGACGAATGTATTCTCAAAACCATTTGTAGGGGGTCTCGTTTCAGTGAGGTGTGTATCAGTGTTCCCTTTCTTACCAGAATTGTTTACAATGCCTTCTAGTGTTGTATTAGCATCTCAAAGTTGTTCAGACCTTTCTCCCTTTCACTTCTTTCTCCCGGTTTTATAGATGACTCTACACAGCATTTCTCTCATTGATCAGCTCTTTGCAATGGCAGAGTTCGGTCGAGACGCGCCGGCTTCTTCCTCGCGTGAGACCCTGCACAGTAACTAACGCTCCACCAGCAGCAGCCCTGCATCCCCTCAGAGGTGGGCACCCGCTGAGAAAACCTGGAAGGAGAAGGTGCCTGAGCAGGGCCCTGGCCCCCCAGCACCTGCCTTCTCCTTACTCAGCAATGCACTGCAGAATACAAAAGCCTCAGCCTCTAAAGCACCTAACACTGCTGCGCGGTCGCAGTCTGGTGCTGCGGGAGTAGTGTGGGCTTTCTGATGACATCAGAATACCAAAAAAACACAAAAAAAAATTTACCAAGGCCTCTTTTTTTTGTTGGCACTAAGCGAATAAAATGACTGAGGACGGAAGGATTAGTGGACTCTGTAATCAAGGGCTGTTGTCCATCCTGGGAACCGCTGACGACGTTACTCTGCCTTAACTCTGAAGCTGGGAAAGGAGTCGTAAAAAGCCGAGTAACTGGTGGTCCTCCTGTTTGTTTACGACCAGCAGGGTGGCAGCAGGCGCCCAGCAATGAGACAGCAGGTCTGCTTCTGGAGGCTTTACATCTTCTCCTTAATGCAGCGTAGGGGCGAAATCGAGGATGGTTCGGGTAGTGAGACTTTCCCCAGCACAAGGTACCTGTTCTCTATTGTAAAACAGCGGGAGCTGAACCTTTACGCTTTCACTTTACACCTTTGAAAAGATGTCCCAGTACTTGCATAAATGACTCTGGAGGTGGTTTTTCTGTCTTTACAGGGTTCTGTGCTTCCCTCTGCGGAACCCCTTGACACACGTGTGCTTGTGGGAGGCCACGATCAAAGTTCATTTCCTTAAAATAGCTTTTGTGCTGGTTCTGTTAGTGCCGGCACCGTTCAAATGCGCTGTAGGAGTTGAGGAGCTGGCCAGGAACCTGAGAGCATGTTCTGCAGGAATAGTCAGTCCATTGTTGCCCTTCTTGAATTTAGGGTGTTTGAATGGTGATAATTTCAACATTTTCCTGAGGAGGGAGATTGGGAGGGTTGCTGATTACTCGCTAGCCCTGTGCTGCCTTCTGCCAGAGCTCGCTGGCGGGAGCTGCTCTAGGTTGTAATGAGGAATACGCTGAATATTTTCTGCAGTGTCGTCTTAATCTACTCCTAACGCACGAAAATGCTTGTTTTTCTCCCAGCTACTTCTGTGAGACAGATTTCTCATTAAAAACCAAGTAAATGCTTTTCCCATTGATTTGCTTCTGGCATTTATGATTTTGAGAAGAGCAGATTTGCCAACTATTTCCTAGGATTTGGGGCCGTTCCCCTTGGCTGGAGGTAACGGGAGCGCTGTGAGCAGGGCGGGCGGGTGCCATTGCCTGGCCGCGGCAAAGCTCCTTCCTGGTGCAAAGCGCAGGAGGATTTTGACGTAGCAAAATGAGGAGGGGAGAAGATGGACAACTCCCCCTCCAAGGGCTTTACAAAAAAGTAGAGATTTGGATGCTCTTATTATAGGGCTAAAACACAGAAAGGAGGCTCTTGAAGCAAAAATGAAAGGAGCTATAAACCAAACACTGTACCCATACCAGCTTTTAGCTAATGAAGAGCTTATTCTTGATGAAAGTCAGGCTTTTAGGGTATCTAGCATTTTAAATTGCAAACTAATCTGTTTCTAAAACCTTAATTCTGAACACAACCAAAAAAATATTGCAAGGAAGCAATTTTTAACTTCACATCTTTGTTTTGCAATATTACAAGAGCCTGGGAGCACCTGAGGTTGGATATAAAGCCATCAGCTCTTTAACTGTGCAGCTCAGGGTGGGGTTTTTGCCAAATTTAAAGACAATGTCTGTTTTCTCCCTTCTTCTGTGCCATGGTCTTGTTTGCTTGGTCTGGATGGGACATGCAAGTGGTGCTTGCCAACCTGCTTCTCACCTTTGCTGCACCTTCCGTGCTGCAGAGCAGCATTTGAACTCCACTACTGGCAGGTCCTGGCTTCAGATGCTGCTTTCACTGCCGTTTGCCTCTTTATTTCCTAATATCCAGAAGAATGTAGTTTGCTTTGGTATCTAGGTCCATTTGTCCGGTCACAGCTGCAGCTTTCTCTGTATGGTGGTGTTAAGCTGCTTGGCAGAAGATACAGAAGACCAGCAGGCACATCCCAGTAGTTAAATTTAAAAATTCTGTGAAAAAAAAACTTTTTTCGTCACACCAGAAGTGTGTGTGTGGGGGGGGAAAAGTATTATTACTCTGAGTTTTAGCAAGCATGCAAAAATAAAGAGAAATAAAAGGTGAGACATAAAATCCCATGTTTACTGTCAGTGTTGGGATTTGCTGAAGCAGCATTTCTTTAAGTTCCCTTAAGATAAAATACTACAAAGCGCTACAAATGCAGCTGTTATTTAGTGCTATGACTTTCCCAGTTGCTGAAGGTATCACAGGGATAGTTTGACTCTAGATACAGACTGATTTTCCTGTGGAAAGAGAAGCAGTTGAGGTAGAGGTGCAGGGATCGCCCAGTGCCGCGATGCTGCCTTCTCCGTGCCCAGGCAGCTGCGAAAACCCAAGCGGAGACTCGGCATAATCCTGAGATTTGGCTCGTTGTGCGTGAAACATCAATTTGGGCAGGAAAGTCATTTATTCCAACTTTTTTTCCTTTCGAGTTCTTTATGCAGGCTGTAGCCACCCTTGTTTTCATTTCTAGGGGAGCAACATTTGAGAAAAACCCGAACTACTGTTTGTTGTTACTGAGGATGTCCTCCACTGCCAGCAGCGGTAGGGTTCTGCAAGGGCCTGGAAAAAAGTTGGGAAATATAAACATTACGCACTAATTCTGGCAGACGCTGTGGTTGTCCAGGTCTTAGTTTGAGTGCTCCAGTGGTCTGATGATTTTTCAGTCAAGGGCTGTGAAATCATAGACCATTTTATGCTAAAATTGACCGAAAAATGAAGGGAAACCGAAGAGGTGGAAGACCGTGGTCTGCAGGAGCACAGCACAAGGGGTGTAGGGTACAGTGTGACGAGGAGGTTTGGCTCCCTGCGCTAACGTACACAGTGCGGGAGAGGTTCTGTGCTAGAACACCTGCTTCCAGGTCTGGAATCGGTGAGAAAAGTATCAGGAGAAGGAACAGTGAGGTGTTGGCTTGTTTGAAGGCCGATCTTTGATCTCCGGGTGTGATGCCTTTGCCGTCTGCTGTTCCTCGGGTGTGAAGCGGAGCCCTGGCTTCCCAGCAGCGCGTTTTCTGTGCTGGGATCGGGGAGCCTGAAAATGGACTTGCGTTTTTTAAAATCTGCTTTAATGCCACCCTCTGAACTCTGTCTAGAGCAATGAGGAGGAATTTTGTCGGTTAAAATTGGACGCCATGAGCTTATTCTGTTGGTCTTGGTAGAGTTCATTTAAAATGAACATCAGGCTCTGGAGAGATTCAAGTAGAAAATAAAATAGGGGTGAAATACAGTTTGTCTTAACAGCAGGTCAGTTCGAGTGGCGCCATTGTGAAGAGTTTTGAGGTGCTTTTAGAGATGCTCCCTAAAGCTCTGGTGGAAAAAAGTTTTCTGTCTAAAACCATTTTCAAGTCTCTCAGGCAAGCTAAACCTCTGAGCGGCCGGGCTGTACAGTGCCTGCAGAAATGTTTGCTGCTTACCTTTGGGAGTCTGTATCAGCTTTGGAGAAAGATTATTTTGGAAAAAATAGATCAGTAGACAATTTTTAAAGTCTTTTTTTCCCCCTGGTACTTTATTGTAGCTGCTAAACATTTGCTGGCCTAATCCAGGCACCCAGCGTGAGGCTGGCAAGGAGCGGGGGGCAGGTGCCCGACCTTTCCACGCCCGCTGCTCCAGATGGAATACCTGTAACATCCTCTTTAGCAGCTGCTTCACACACATGTCTCCAATTCAGGAATGTGTCAGAAAGCAACCGTCATGTTTGACTCTTCCGGAAAGGCCCCGAGGCCGCTGTCGGCTCCTCGAGTCTCAGCCTTTACATGGTTTGTTCTGTTCTCACCCTGTTTGCCGGCGGACTGCAACGTCACCTGTTTTAACCTCCAGAAGTTGCAGCATTTGCTGGGTCTGAAGAACAGAAGAGGTCTTGGCTGAGAACAGTTCCTAAAAAGTTAAGTTTGGGCTCTAGCCGGTGCTGGACTGTAAGGGGCCGTGCACAGTGGTGTCAGAGCAGAGCGTCCCAGTGGCTGGCATGGCCCCAGTTTGAGTGGTGATTCTCAAATACTCTTTCAGGTGGGTCAAAACAAAGTGACACTCTCGAATTTTTTTTTTTTTCTTTCCTACCCTTAGTCACTCAGGTCTTTGCTTGTCTCTAACTTACTGCATTGGCTCAGTATTAGTTTGCCATTGAAAGACAATGTGTATCGATTTGTTGTTGAAAAATATAAGCTCAGGGCGGGGAAAATGCAGCACGTGGTGCGTCTGCAGGTGTGCCTGAAGGGAAAACTTCTCCTTAGCATCTTTGAAACTTTGCCTTTATTCGAATGAGACCAGAGTTTCATTTGTGAGTTATTTCTAATATTAGCCATATAACCCCATCTCTCTGTTGCTCCTAGAAGGTGTCCACAGGAGAGTTGCAGTACTGCAGAGGTCTGCTCTGCAGTGCGGCCTGAACCAGGGTTTGGCCACCACACAGGTACCTGCACAGTCCCACCAGCACCGTCAGGTGTCTCTTTACACTGAGGGTGGTGAGACCCTGGCTCAGGTTGCCCAGAGAGGTGGTCGATGTCCCATCCCTGGCAACATTCCAGGTGAGGTTGGCCGGGGCTCTGAGCAGCCTGCTCTAGTTGCAGATGTCCCTGCTCACTGCGGGGGGATTGGACTCAATGACCTTTAAAGGTCCCTTCCAACCCAAATCAGTCTGTGTTCAGGAGTCCACAGTTGCCAGAGTAACCTTCTCCCTGGTTTAGTTTCTCCTTATTTTCAGACCACATTGAGAAATACGGATAGATATACGCTGAGACAGAGACTTATCACACCCTACTGCGAGTACAGCTTTAAACTTCCAAAGTAATAAACTCTTTAAAGCCAAGAGCCTTAACAACTCCAACCATCTGCCGAGAGACAAAACAGTTTCAAGTCTGTGCTGAATATTTGGGATTTTTTATTTTTTTTTTCGCTCGATGGTGGGTGTCTCCTGCTTGTGAAGCGGCGGTGGCAGTATCCAAAGATGATCAGGACCTTGGCCACCCTCACCAATCACCCAGGAACAGGTAGACAGGCTCCCCCCTTGTGCTCTCAGGAAAGTCGCCTCGCTCCCCCAGGGCTGGTGTGATGACTTTTATTTATTGCCTTGCTCAGAAAAGCTCCTCTTTCTGTGAAACAGTGTTTTTCATTTAGCATAAAAGGTTGTCTTTGCTGGCAGAGGGGCTGGATTCCTCCTTTCCCAGCCCCAGGGTCTTTTCTGCGGCACTGCAACGGAGAAGGCAGGGACATAGATGATGGGAAAGCCGAGTGAGTCGGGAAGGAGCTGGATGTGTCCCTGCAGCCGGAGCCGGCAGCAGGCCGGGGCTGAGGAGCCACCGCGTCAGTCCCACAGCAGTGCCTGGGCAGAGCTGGCTTCGGTTGCCACAGGCCGGCTACTTGAACGCCCCTCAGCTGGCCAGGTGACCGAGGTCTGGGGAGGTTTGTTCTGGGGGCTAAGTTGAGCCGGTCCTCAGTCAGCCCACCGGCTGTTGGATGCCTTCGGAAATCCGTCTTCCCTCCTGGCCTGTTGATTTCGTTTCGCATTTTCTCGTGAGCAGTTTTCAGGTGGTTATTAAAAATGTGCACTAGAAATGGAGGTGCTGCGCTCTGGCCGCGGCAGGTCGGGGTCGGGTTGGGTCTGTCCCACCTCACGTTATTCACTATGACACCTGCACACGACCGTATCCAAGCAATTGCTGTGCAGCGAGAGCTGCGCTGCCCGCGAGAAGTTATTTTTGAGGCGAGAGACTCAAATCGGGGCTGATTTTGATTCGCCAAGTGGCTGTGGTGTGGGCCTGGGGGGCGGTGCAGCCTCCCGGCCGTCCCGCGCTCCCTTGAAAAGCTGCCTCGACAGTATTACCGGAGAGCTCAGCACGGCCTGTCCTCGCACAAGCGCACGTGGAGATGGTAGAGAAAGCGTTAATCGAGATCACGATTGAAACCTGATTGAATTATGAATTGAAACATTAATGAATTGAACAGTTTCCAGTTAGAAAGAAAAAAGGGGCGGAAAAAAAGGGCAAATCAAAGCATTTTAAGGTCTCCAGGTTAGCGGGAAATTGTTTCTTCATGACGTCTCTGTGCTCTTTCCCTCCTCGTCCCAACGAAGCCCGTGTTCCCGCTACCTTCTCCCCTCCCTTCTTGCCAAAAGCGAGAACTGGTCTGTTTACACCCACCGCTGGGGAAGCCGGCAGCGTCTGCCCGGGGGCTTGGCTGGGGACCGCGCTTCCTCACAGCGGCTTCACTGTAAATATCCTGCCTGTGCTTCGTTGACAAAGCCGAAACGGAAAAAAAAAAAAAAGTTGTATCTGTGAAATATTAAGCTCTATATGTATATAGATAAACCGCGTGTTATCTCTGACTCGTTACTACGGCTCTGTAATCAACTGTATATTAAAGTGTTTTACTGTATGGCAGATCATTTCACGCTATCCTAGATGTAGAACCGCTGAGAACGTAATTCACAATACACTATGTCAACTTAAAATTGGTTTGCTTTTTTATTTTTGCTCCAGCACGACTTCCAACACCGCCCTGTGCCGCTCGCACATTGTTTCGAAGAATAATAGTTTGGAATGGAAGTTTTTTTTCAGCCTTTGTTTTTACAATGTTTCTTTGATAAATCGCGAAACCACCGAGTTAATTTTTGATTAGGTGCATATTTAGAAGGCATTTTAAATGCGAAAGGAATTTGTCAAATAGACCCGCTGCACTTTGATGTGTTGCTTGGCGGTAAATGACCTTCGTGTTCCCGATGCCGGTTGAAAAGACGATGCCTTCCTAATTTTTCTTTTTAATATTGCTCCGAAGCGCTGGGCAGGGGCCGCGCAGCAGCCCAGCAGCTGCCGTGTAGTCCCCGCTGGCTGCAGCAGGAGGTCTCAGCAAAGCTTTTGCGCGCGGGGAGCTTGCTGTGGCCAGAACTGGGGATGAATTTTAGATGGCTGGTTTTTTTCTTTATCAGAGAGCGTTGACGGTTTATTCTGAAATACCAGTGCCTTGTTCAGATTCTTTCAATCTGCTTGGGCCACGGAGTGAGGCATTGCTATTCTGGAGTAAGAACAAGAAATGGCCGACCGGGAGCGACTGTCGGAGAAGAGGAGCCTTAGTGCTTTCGCTGTCTGAACCTGAAGGAGCCGAAGGAGTGGAAGGTGTTAGATGGCTGCAGGTGCTGGCAGCGCAACCCCAAGTGCCAGTGCTCCCCCCCACACAGCCCCTCCCTCGGGGTCTGCTTTAACTATCCCTTTGTGTTTTTGTTGGGTTTCACTGGGGGGAAAAAAAACCCCAACGAAGCCCTGAGCCCTTGAGGAGTCAGGAAGCCTGGAAGGTTTGAAGGTTTCATCTGGATCCGTGCCCCCGCGCTCTGCTCCTCCTTTCCACCCGCTGGTGACCAGAGACTCGCCGCCATCACGTCCTGCAGCACCAGGCCTCCTCCTCTCCACACGTGCCAGTGACGGGGCCACGCAGCCGTATGATTTTGTATGGGTCCAGCCAAACATCTGAGTCCAGGCGATTCTGTTTCCCTTTCCCCTTTCTCCCTACAGCAAGCCAAGAGCTTTGTCCTCCTGGAATCACAGAGAGGTGGAGTCCGGTTCCTTCGATAGTGCTCATTTGTTGTTTTCCCTCATATTTTAAATAGCTGTGGGGTTTTTTTTCCAAAGAGAAGGTAAGTACCAGAGCACGCGTGTAATGCGCACGTGGTGCGACTGGCTGGGCGGCCGGCGTCCGCACCAGGCGGGCCATCCCAGGGCCGTCCCAGGGGTTTGAGTGCCAATCGGCGTGTGTAAGCCTCGCTCGAGTATTCCTGAGTGATCGCCGTCTGTTGTCGGCGAAAACTGTTCCGATGTTATCCAGCCGGGTTCCTATTGTAGATCGTGGTGATTGTCAACTGCCAAGGGATATTTTTTAATAAATCTTATTGAGGCATTTCAAACAAAGCCCGTCTTCCTGCTTTCTTTTTCAGTTCTGGGCTGTCTTCTCCCCAGGTAGCCCCTTTTTAAAGTTGCTTTTTCTGGTTCCTGGTCAAGACGTGTTGTACGCCAGTGTTGGGTATGTTGGAAGATGTGCCCCATGTCTGTTTAGTTCCTGTGAGCACTGTGAGGACGAGAAACGTCTGAAGATCTTTCAGGAACACGTTTCACAGCGGGTCCCAAAAGGCCAGGCTGTGTTTGTCCATAAGCAGCCTCTGAGCCACTCAGTGTCCTCAGCTGAGCCAGGCGGTGGGGGATGGTGGGAGACGCACAACAGCCACCAGGTCATCCCTGTTATCTCATCTGCAGGTGCTGCTGGGGATCCAGCACCTTGGTCATGCTGTGGCAGCCAGGAGTTCTGCAGGACCCACTGGTTTCTACCTCCTCTGTGTTTCAGCGGTGTCCCAGGTGCGTGGAAGGTGGGTGTGGTAGAGGCGTGGTGTGGTCAGAGGGGTCCCAGGTTAGTTTGTGCTGCTCCTGGAGTCAGCTGCTTCTGAGGAGCCACCACCAGCTCTGGGGTAAGAGTCCTGCAAATGTCTGCCTTGCCTCAGGAATTCCCTGAGGATCCGCAACCTCCAGCTCCTCTCCTGGTCTCGTGGGACTGCTCCAGCTCCCTCAGGGTCTCAGCCCCACAGCCTGGCAGCCCCCCCCAGGCTGGACACCATTTCTATTCGAGGGGACAGACACCCACCAACCTTGCTCTGCTGCACCATCACCAAGGCTTCACCAAAAGACCTGCTGATGCTGCTGGCCCAGGACCTGCTCTGGGTGCAGCCCCCTGGACGTGGCAGCAACAAGGGTGCTTGATCCTGCCACCAGCTTTTGTGTTTGCCCCACTCAAAAGGCTTTTCCTCCATCTTTGGGGCCAAATCTGTCTTTGAAGCAATAATTTCCTTCCCTCCCTGCTTTCCCTGGTTTCATAACATTTCAGCCTGGGCAAGGCCATTAGCAATTTGTATTCGGTTGCCGCTGAAGCGCCCATCGGTGGCATCGTGCTATGTGGAGCTGCCACGGCGCTGGGAGGACCAGCGAGGACCTGCTGGGGCTTGGCTCAGCCAGGCCGCAGACGGCTTTTGTTCTCACTTGTTAATCAGTGTTTTGCTTTTGGTAACTAAATTTTTGTTGCTTTGTGGCGTCGAGCGGCAATTCTCATTTCACAGCTTTGCGGAGTTTATGGGAATTTAAGAGCTAGATGCAAATGAACTTCATTAACATGCTTAATTATCTTATAAACCTCAGATCCATCTGTCCTGCATATGCTTTATACTCGACACTTTAAGACAAGCCACCGCGTCAGGCTTGGCACGAGGCGCCTGCGAGTGGAGCCTTTGGGGAAGGACCGGGCTGTAGTGCCAGGGTCGCACGGTGCAGGTGAAACATCGTTTTTCAAAGGCCGTGTCCAAGCTGGGAAGTTGGAAATGAGGCTGTAAAACACTCGGCGGGACGACACAATTCGCTAAAAGCAAAAAGCCAGTCTGGAAACTTCTGATGCATCAAAAGGGGAGGATTGCTGGCAAGAGGCTCTGGGCCAGTGGCTCCCTGATGGCCGAGAGGTTGGGGCTGGGAGGGCAGAGGTGGAGCCAGGAGCTTTGCCCAAGGGGGTTCGCTGTAGAAAAGCTTTGGATAAGTCCCCAGAAGAGACCTGACCACACAATGCTGCACTGAAGGACCTTTCCCCCACTTGGGAGTCTCTAGATGAGGGAGTTTTAAGCCAGATGATGTACAGAGGATGGGTTTGCTGCCAAGGTCACCACAGAGCTTCGTGCCAGCGCTCGGGTCAGGCTCCCTCCTCTCCCACACCCAGGAACTGTTGGTGGAGAGCTGTGGAGTCCAGCAGAGCAACCATGGATGCCCTGCTCAGACAGCAGCCTGGCACACTTGACGGCGTCGGGGTGCCGGGTGCTAACACCAGTTACTTGCAGCAGTCTCCAGCCTCTGGACCAGGGTGTGCAGGGGATGCCTTAAGCTTGAAAGCTTGGATGATTTCTGTGGTTTCGGACAGAAAGCTGGAGACAGAGACAGAAGAGCATTTGAGAGCCTAGTGGTATCTTCTCCGAGCTGAAACCTTATCTCCAGGTCCAGCTGCCTGTTTCACCAGTCGGTGCTCCAGGCTGGTTCTGGGAGTGTGGAGCACCTGAGCCTTCCCTGATGGCCAGCTCCTCTCCCATGTGGGGAATGATTAAAATAAACCCCAAACCTTGCCTATTTACAGCCTGAGATCCTGAACTTGCGGCCCTTGGTGGCACACGATGGCTTTCGCAATGGGGAAGCTGCACTGCAGTCACAGCACTGGGTGCCTGGAGCGGAATTGCAGGCAATGTTTTTGTCCTTATTTAGTTTTATTCAAAAATATCCAGGAAAAAAAAAAAGTTTTCACTTCAAGGTGGTTTTGCAAATCCATAGATCTGCTGGGTAAGAGACAGTGCAAATCTCAGCCTTGTGCCAGAGCCCCCAAAGGATTTATGGGCCAAAGCAGAGGCAAAGAACAAATCTTTAGCTTTTTTTACGCACCAGTGTCGTGGCGGAGCTGCCTCCATCAGCGGACACTCGGCACACAGGGGTGACCCATCAGGGTCCTGCTGTGTGCACCTCACTTGCCTCTCATCCCAGGAAATGCAGTGACGTTGCTTCACACCAAATCGCTGCTTTTTGAGCGTGTTTGTAATGAAGCTGAAGCAGAACGTGTTTTTTTCCAGGCCTGGGAGGGAACGAGGACGCAGCTTGCAGCGACCCTGGAGCCGCACAGCGCAGCGGTGAGTCTGTGTGTCTGGCCAGGGGGGAATGGGGAGCTCAGGGCATAGCAAAGCACTGACGGATGATCTTCCCTTCCCTTGGTCTTGCCAGCTCACAGCATGGCAAAGACACCTTGTTCCTGCAGGGGCTCAGATAACGGCCCGGGCACCCCTCTGCCTTCCTCCCTCTTCACATCCAGCCTCCCTGGTCCAAGGCCAACGTCCCTATCCAGTTACCAGCCAGCTCACTCTCCCTGATTCCTTCCAGTGCCGCCAGACACGAAGTTTAAGAGTGAGGATATTGAAAGCTTTGGAGCTGGAGCTCTAAAAAAAATTAAATATTAGCTAAATAGAGATGTGACTGCAGAGTGAGCGGCTCTACGGTGTGACCGTGGGCACGGGGACCTGTTGGCAGCCAAAGGGCCCTCACCGAGCTGTGGGGGAGGAAGTGGAAAGCCCGAGCTCAAGCCCTTCCACTCCCACAGAGAGAGGAACGTGTTTAGTGAGGCGCTGGCAGGCGTCACAGACCCTGGGGTGGGCATTGCTCTGCACAAGGACCTGCCAGCAAAGCCTGAAATGCTCCCACCACATCCATCTCCCTCTGATGCTGGGATCTGGGGAGACCATGAGCCCAAACCCTATGCAAGTCTGACCTGTGGGTGATGGGGAGAGAAAACCTGTGGTTTGGGGGTAGTTTGGTGGGCTTGGAGGCAGGTACTCTGAGAGTGTTTTGACAGGAGCTCAGAGATGTGGCCAGAGAGTACGGTCCCCAAGGGCACTGCGGTGTGATGGCATCACGGGCAATATACAAACCTTTAGCAATAGCATTTGTGATTGAACTCTGTGCCAGCCAGGCTCTGAATCCCTCCTCCAGGAAAAAGGGGTTAAGACTTACCTTGCTTTTTTTTTAATACATAGAAAGTACCAGCAAAAAGTGCCCCCTCGTGCCACTCCTGCCCCATGGAGCTGCTGTCGCACTGTGCTTAGCCCAGCACGTGGCGCCGAGTCACACCGCAGGACCCTCGGCTGCACCCACCGGTGCCTGCGAGATCTGGCTGTGTATGAACAGCGCTGGTGGGGACAGGGCCTGCTAGTTCCAGTCCTCGGCTCCCAGGAGCTCTCCCAAACTCTGCCTGATGAAATCCCCCCCGTCTCCAGTGAGAGGGTTCACAGGGAGCCCACAAAGAGGGGAGCATCCAGGGTTGGAGAGGAGCTGGTGTGATAGTGGGGTGCTGCCTGGAGCCAGAGATCTCCCTGAAGTGGTTTTTAGGCCTGGAGGAGCCCAGGTTGCTAGTGTACGGGCCCCACAGGGACTGGCACTGCTGTGCTGATGCCAAGTGTGCCCACATGGGCATCAGGAAATGGGAGCTGGGGCAGCGATGGGCTGAGTTTCCAGCTGAGGTCTTGCAGCACACGTCACTCTCTGCTTCCAGGCCGGGTTCCCAGACCCCTCTTGCACTGCTGGTCCCCGTTCTATGTGTCATGGGCTGTTTTCCTTCCTCCTGGGTGCATTTTTTGGGTGCCTCTGTGCTACCTGCACATGGCAGAAGGTGGCTTTTTGCTTTTATACCTGCTGCACGAAGGTTTAAATGCTTTGAGGAGTCTTGTCACTGAAGGTGCTTCCCAAAGACAAAAGATGCCGGGGAAGACCCTGCAAAGTAAAGCGAATGTGACACAGAGACTTGCAGCTCTTCGATTTGCCCCTGCGGACAGCTGGGGCCAGCATGGCCTTGGGGACAGGGGAACAGGAGTGGACTGGTGAAGGCACAGGGCCCAACATGTCTCGGCCTTTATCTCCCCCTAGTGCCACCCGCTCAGCTCAGTTGCTCCAGCGCTGCACAGTGCACAGAGTTCAGCAGTGCCACACAAGGTGACTGTGGGGCCTGGGGGACCCCAGCTCTGAGGCAGTGATGTCCCAAAGCTACACAGGGAGCTCAGTCGCTACTGGGAGCTGGGTGACTGGGCACAGCCCAGGGATGCGAGTGCAGCTTCATTGTGGAGCAGGACCCGTCGGCATCAGGAGCGATGACCTGAGTAACCCAAAAACCTGGTTGAGCGAATGCATCTGACAGCAATAAGGAGACATTTGGGTCCTGGGAGTGTCACCACTGCAGGGAGAGGAAGGTGATGGAGAGAGATGTGATGAAGGTGTCTTTGCTTGGTCTACAGGTACCCAGAAGGTGACGTTTCTGAGGCTGCAAAGAGGTTGTTCCAGTGTCACTGTCAGCTGGGCGTTGTGACCTGTGCAGGCCTGAGGTTTGTTGCAGCTGTGAGGATCCCCACGGCATGAGAAGAGGGTTGACCCCAGCCTGCGAGGCCCTGTAAGGGTCTCTGCACCACACTCGGGGCAGCCCCGTCCCCACTGGAGCTGGACGTCACCCTGGGCGCTGCAGGATCTTTAGGGACAAGGACCTCACTCGGTCCTGAGCCCATGTTGTCCCTGGGCCGTGCTTGCACCAAACTACGTCCGGCCTCAGTGGGAGGCGGAGGGTCACACACAGCCTGTCTAGGGCTGCATGGGCATCCCTGCTCTGCTCCTGCCAGCTTGTGCATTTGTCTCTTGCTGTCAGGTTTGAGCTGTCTGGCTCCTGCAATCTGAACAGGGAGGAGGAGGCTCTTCCTTGAGGGCAGCTCAACTACTAGCTCAGCACGGTAAGGTTCATGGCAGGGAAATGGTTAAAAAGACATGTTTCGCAGGAGTCTACCCGGTGCTTGGCTCCCCAGGGAGCATTGAGTCCTTTGGCACTGAGCTGTGGACAATGTGCTGTGCTCTGCCCTGGGGGACCTGGCAGCGCTCGGACTCTGCATTTTTGGGTTTTCCCCAAGCTGGGGACAAGAGCTTGTCCTGATTTGGTGCATTTCTGGTGCCTTTTGGAGTGTTGGACGTGGTTTAGCCCTTCTGCTTTGCTCTCGCTACAGGAGAGACCCACCTGTGGGGCCGGCAACACAGGGCAGGTAGGGCTGTGCCGCTGGGGCTGGGGGCTGTGGGGCTGTGCCGTGGGGGGCCAGAGGGTCTGGGGCCATTCGGGGCAGGGTGCAGGGCTGTGCAGCGTGGGGCTCTGCTCTGCAGGGAGCTTGGGACACACAGGCAGCCTCTGCTCTCAGCAGAGGACACGAGCAATGCTGGCCCCACACCACCATGTCCCCAGTGTGAGGACCTGCCCAAACTAGAGAGGGGTCATGCGTGTGCCTGGCTACGAAACACTCGCCCCCTGCAACGTCCCCCTGCGCTCCTTCACTCCTGGTACCCATCCCTGGACCATTCCCGGTACCAATCCTTGGGCCGTTCCCAGCAGGAATCAGCCCACAGAAGGAATTTTGCTGCACTTTGAATCAGAAGTTTCTTCTCTTTCAAACCGCATAGAGGGGAGTCGCACACCCAAAGGGTTAATTGCAATGAAACCTCATTTAGTTTTCACAGCCCCCCCCTCCCCAGCCCGGGAGCTGCTGGCAGCCCTGCACCCGGGTATTTATAGCTCAGTGAACTTTGAGCATGTCCAGCGAGTGGGCAAAACATCAGCTGGAGACGCGGGGACGGCCCCGGCAGAGCTGGAGGCTGTCGAGGGTCCCAGCCCAGAGGCTGCGGCAAAGCAACCAAGACTATTCATCATCACCTCCCAGCCGCCGTGCACCCCGCTCCAGAGCCGGGCACCTCAGGACAAAGCAGCACAGGGGCACACAGGGACCCAGGCTGTAGGACCCTCATGAACTCACCTGGGTGGCTGAGGGCGCGGGATTAAGCCTCCTTCGGCCGTGGCATCAGAGTGGCGTGCTCCCGAGCTGGTGTTCCTGGTTCTGGGAGCAGCCTGTGCTCTCGGCAGGACACGCGCATCTTCCATTTTCCACGATAAACAATGAAAACGGGCAGAAGCTCCCATCTCCTCACGCTGTCCTAGGCCAGATCCCTTCCCACCAGCCAACCTGCCTGCCAGTTCACCACAGCCTGCAGTGGAACAGAGCAACATCACGTCTGGCTTCCTAACTGTGAAACTGAGCAGAGGAGGGGGAGAGGATGGGCGGCAGGAGACAGGAAGCCTTTGTAGATGTGCAAAGCCTTGAAAAACACACCCTAAAAACAACCCAAAATTGGGATTGTTTATCTTTTAGCAGATGACGTACGGATTGACAGGCTCCACGTTAAACGCCAGAAAGCCCTGCTCTGGCCTATCTCCATCCATGGTGGGCTTCTGCTTTGAGTCCTCCATGCTGTGGAGAACCCTTTGACTCAAAATGGATATATTTTTTTGCACAGAAACGCTGGAAGAATTGGAGTTGGGCGATAAGGATAATTAAAGAAATGGAGTAGCTTCCACCCAAGGACCAACTAAACAGGCTGGGATGCTTCATCCAGAGCAGGAGGTGACAACAAGGGAAAGAAGAGAAAAGGCAGGAAAAGCTGAAGTTTTCTGCAGCTCAGACAAATCTGGGTGGATCTTCAAGAGGCTGATGGGAGATGCAACACCAACACAAAGATCATCTCCACTGTTGAGTGTAGGACTCGCACACTTGGTTCCTGGAAACCTACCAAGGCCATATAGTAAATTTTTTTTTTCCCTCAAAATCAACTGAAATGTTTTGGCTGAAATTTGCTTTTTTTCTTGTGAATTTTCACTGCAATTCTGGCCACCGAAGAGAGGATTTCATCTACCACAGGTAACGTTTGACAGCGTTGTAAGCAAATGAAAATTGGGTCTTACAAAGAGCAGCATCTGGAAATCTTCACCATGGGAGACTGGCTTCATTTATCCTTACAAATATGTACGGTTTTGTACAATGACACATCTTGGCCAGCTCTGAGGGCAGTTGCTCAAGTTTTCCTCTCTTCTACCTGGTGGTTTATTTGCATATATAATCTTCTTTTATTCCTTCAGGAGATATAACGGTGTAGCTGTTGTCCTCTGAGATGTTTTTAGGTCCTACCCCCCAACAGACCTTTGTATCAGCAGCTATAGGAGCATGCCCTGAAACGTCGGGGAGAGAAGGGACGGTTTCAGTCTTTACAGATTTCTGCTGAAAATAGAGGCTAAAAGCATATCTTCAAAATAATTGAGCAAGGATACTGCTCATTACATAAGGCTGTTGGGGGAAAAAATAGGCTGCTTTACATTTTTATAAGAAATAAAAGAGTTTAGTGGGTGACAGCACCTTCCACTGAGAATGTCAGCGTGAGATAAGCGGGCTTCAAAAAAAAGAGTAAACATTTTCCTGCTGGGACTGAATTCATACCGGAGAGATTAAGTCCGGGAGAAAAGCAAGTTTAAAAGAGAATTTTTGTCGCCATTAAAAATTACGTTTTGTTAGCACGGTATGAATTTACTACAAGGATGCTAACTCTCACCTTTGGCTGCAAATTGTTGCTGGTTCATCTGAGTTTCGGTGAAGCCCTGGGCAGCAGGACCACTGGACTTAGCTCCATTCTGCCTCTGCGGTATTTTTTCAGGGCAGGAATTCCAGGGCAGGAGGAGAGTTCGATGTGCTTTTTAGGAACAGGGGGGATTTTTCAGCAGATGTCAGAACGGGCTGTAGTTTAGCGATACTTCAATTTCATTCACAACGAGTAGCCTGGTGGGGGTTTGATTCCGGTTTCAGGTTGGTGGCCCTCCGGGATTTGCCGTGCCGTGCTTCAGATCCGCTGCTGTCTGGCATAACAATTCAGGTTGCTCAAAAGCGATGATTAGCATAAATGAGCGAGTGGGTGAAATGTTCATTATATTGCCTACTGTCATGTTTGTGTACCAGATTTTGTTACCATCTGTCATTTCTGTTTTCTTGTTGTTGCCAAAAGTTGTCATTCTGAATGGAGGGTGGAGACATATTTTCAAAAGCTAACAGGAGATAATTTTAGGTACTTTAGGGCTCATATGTTCTGCGCTGGGTGGCAGCAGCCCTCGTGTACATCAGCCTTGGGAGTCACGAATAAATTCTGGGCAGTGGTTTAGTTTGAGGAGTTTTTGAAGTCGTCGGTTGCAGTCACGCAAACGCATGAGATACTCAGCTCTCGTCATTAGCGAAGTATCTGGTCCTTATAATTGCAGAGAAAAGCTTGAAAATAAAATATGTTTTTCCTAATGTTAAAAAAAGCCAGAGAATATAAAGAAGGGAGTAGTTAGTGACATCGGGCTGTTAAAAATCAAGCTCCTGCCTACGGATCTGACCAAGGAAAGCGACAGCTCTGCTATAACAGACTGCAACGTCCCCAGATTATTTCCAGAGATGTAAATGTCCCGGGGATGAGAAGCTGGACAAATTCAACCTTGAAATAAGCTGCAGCTCTCTCACAGTGACGGTAACGGCACACTGCGACAAATTGCGAGGGGAGCGGTGCACTCGCCAGGGCTTGCAGCCTTTACAGCAGAATCAGCTCAGTTTCAGCAGCACGCTTTTAATTTAGCTTCTGGGAGGAATGGCTCAGCCTGCAAGCAGGGAGCTGGGGAGGTGAAGCCATGAGGATTTCTTGCCTTATCCCAGGGCTGCAACATCAGCCGGTCCAAGAGCTCGATGCCCTGTGCTAGCTGGGAAGAGAGAGGGCTCCAGGGTGTCTGGATCATCCTCCTTCCTTTGGGCTGGAGGACCAAGCCCGTGCTGAGGGTTTAAGACCTCCCTGGCAGTGCTGGGGCTGTGCTGGCACCTCATCGCTTCCCATCTCAGCCCTCAGCAGCTCCCAAGGGATGCAGGGTTTTAATCTGACCCTGTTTAATCTGACCCTGACACTGGCTCAGTGTCCGTGTGAAACGCAACGACCTATGGTATCCGAAAACGCAGAAGAGATGTTCTCGTGGTTTCAGTTGGATTTAAACTCCAAGAAAATACAAAGCCAGACAGTTTTAGGATGGGTTTTTTTTGATGGTTTGGGTACTGTCAGACAACAATCTAAATTCATAACGAAAGCTATGGCAATATCCCAGTGTTGTGGTGGGAAATCACACCGGAGTGGGAGTGCACAGGGTCACTGCTTGCTCAAGGAGAGGGAGGGAAGAAGGAGATGGTGCTGCCTTTGCTCTGAAAGAGGCAGAGAGAATTCTGAGCATCTCTGATAGAAGGCTGGGGGTCCATATCTGTCCATATCAGGACAGTAACCACTTACATACCGAAGGAGGAGAATGAAACTTCTTTCCTGCAAAATGAATGAATGATAACGACACTTCTTTCTCTCCAGAAAGCCCAAGATGTCTGGCAGGAGGGATTTGAACACGATGTCCAGAGCCCCAGACTGCTCACATGCTGCCCAACCATGCTGGGATATTTCCAGGGAGCAGCCCTGGAAGATCCCTCGAAGAGGCCCAGAAATGGGTGTCTGGGTTCCGCCACAGAGAAGTCTACACCGGTTGCTGGAGGCACGAGAGGGTAAATGATACGTCATGTTGTGAGTGAGAGAAATCCACATCCAGGCTCGCTCTTCACTGGATGCCTTCTAGAAGCTTTTAAGCAACTCTACAGTGGGTTTGCACCCTTAGTGGTGCCAGCCACCCAGCCTCGGCTGCCCTGGGCCATTGCAGGAGGAGGCAAGACCAGGGGTGCACAGAGAAACTGGAGAGCACGCTGTGCAGCTGGTGTCGGTGGTGTCCACCAAATGTCAGAGGGTCAGTCCGGGCTGGGCACCTTTGTAGCCAGAAGTCTCACATCGCTCTTCTTCCCATCTGCTTTGCTCTTCCCATGTGTGGGCTGAGGTCATGGGACTACACTTACTCCAGTGACTGGGCTCATGCTGGCTCTGGTACCTTCTGTGATGGTTTAAGTTACAAACTCTCCCTGGCAGTCTCTATCAATGCAAAAGGCTGTGTTTTACCAAGTCTTTGGCTGCTTTTGTAGAATGGGTTTAAGATATGCTCTGTCCTCTTGTAACACTTCAGTAGTGTAAATTGGCTTTCCTAGCTTGAATTCTACCCTATTTTCTCTCTCCCAGAGGGTGATTTTACAAAAGCTGGTAAGCAAGTTCCACCCGAGCATTTCAGGATGTTGCGAGCATTACTGAAAGCCGTTGTGAAAAGGTTGGGTCTGGGTTTATTTCACAAGTGTATTTCAGAGCTCTCGAACTCAAACCAGCCTGGTAAATGGCCCTACAGGAGCACCAAGTGCCTTCTTGTGTAGGACAACCTGGAAGGCAGCAGAGAACCCTTCAGATAAGCAGGGAGGTGTGGGCTTGGCCCACGAGGAGTGGAGCTGACCTGACAGAGGGGCCAAACGGTTTACAAGCTGATTTAACAGATGTGACTCCACTAGATATGGTGAAGTTGGGGGGCAGATCCAAGGTGTGGTAGTTTACCAAGCACCAGGATGATGACAATGGGATCTCCAAACTGGGCAATTTGGAGCTGATGTGGTTCCACTGCCCTGCTAAGCACAGGGCTGGCTGGGATGGGCTTTAATGGCTGATGTGGTGTAGGAAGCAAAGCAGGAAAAAAGGGAGTTTCTCTTCTTAACGCCTAATCTGCTGTTGTCTTAAGAAAACAGGAAAACAAGTGACCTCTGATGATCTAAGAGCTAAGCGCAGAGGGCAAGGGCACGGTTGTGTGTATTGACAGCCAACCCGTGGAATTCAGCATCGCAGAAAGTCAGCAGCGTGCGTAAGGTGGACAGGTTGGTTTGAAAAGTTAATCCTGTTATAATTAGAGACAGTGTTGTAACAGCAGAATTGCAGAGTCACAAGCCAAGAGAGCGAGATGCCACCAAGAGTTTACAGCGTGTCAAGCCTTGCAAGAATGGGACAGGAGTAACATGCATAACAAAAATAATCCAGCCTGATGCTTAAAGGAGTGGAGCAATAATCTAAGAGAGCTGGGGAAGGTTTGTCTCCTGGTCCAGCTGGCAAGGTGGTTGGCCCCGAGGAACTTCAGGCAAGAAGAGCATCGTGTCCAATCAAGGACACAAAATCCAAACAAATTAAAATGCGTCTGGACTAATGTGCGGTGATGTGCACCTACATTAAAAGTGCTTCCTGACCTTTACAGGGATTGTTTTATACCCTGGAGCATGACATTTTATTACTCTTGCCTTCAACATAATTTATCATAGAAAAATATTATTTTGTCTATAAAATTATTCGCCTTCATTTTAAGCCCAGGAATAGTATTTAACTTTCTGATCCTTTTTGAAACTAATTTCCCCAGGCAAATTACATACTGCACCAAGAGATTCCTTCGGCTTTAAATTTTCTTGCCATTAATGTCACGGAATGGGACATCACAGCTGAGAGGGTGATAATTTTTTTGATAACCTTGAAAGCAACCAGAGTAGAGAACCTCGTCGGAGTTGCTCTCACACAGGTTTTCCAGGGCAAATTATCGCAGTTTTTCCTGTGGCGATTATCAGCGCCACAACAGTCCGCTTTGCCACCCTGGTCTCCTTAACCTGAGCTAGAAGCCATAATGACAACAATTATTTCTATTTTTGCCTGAGCCCATTATTTCGGCCCTGTGCGAGCACACGGCAAAAAGCGATTTCTGCTGAAAAAGGTTTTACAGCCGAAGCCCTCGTGCTGTGTTTTGGAGAAACTCTGGAGTGATTCGACAGAAAGGGGTTGGGGTTGGCTCTGCCACATTCTACGCTCTGTACCCAGGAGATGCTGGGTGGGATTCAGGCAGCCAATGCAGGTCGATAGGAGGGAAGGGAGATGCAACTGAGTAGGATGCACAAGAGCCAGGGAAAGTTGAGGAAATTACCTATTTTGGTCACTTTCTCACTCCTTTTATTTTCCCAGTTTTGGAGCTAAAAGCTATTTTTAAAGCTTTGCTCATACAGCATGGAAATAAATGTTTTCTTTATCAATTAATAAATCAGAAGGTTTCAGTGCTTTCCAAATTCCAGAAGCTGAAACCTCAGGGGTTTTCTGAATATGCACCGGACACCTGAATATCCAAGAGTTATCCACCTGCAGGGAAGTGTAGCTTTCCACAAACGTGTTATTTGCCAGAAAGAGGAGGGAAAAAAACCATCATCATCCAACTCTACCAGATGACCAGAAATGCTAAGATGACCAGCATTAAATCTTATTTCTGCAGTTCCTAACTCCAGACCAGAGAAGCTGTCTTCCCTGCTTGACATCTGCCACTGTAATGCTCCCCTGATGTCCAGCCTGATGCCACGGCCTGCCTGATTTGGTCCCAGATCTCCTGAGCCTCAGCTCCCGAGCAGAAGAGACCACCATGTCCACCCATCTACCTTAAGGCTAAGCCTGAAGCTAGATCTTTCCTGTTAGCTGCTTGGTCAACGAGGTGATGGGGACCAGACACCCATGACATGGCTCAATGAGGTGCTCTTCAGACAACATGGGGCTGAGCCACAACAGGTCCCACTTTGAAACAGACAGTATTGGGATCTGAATTCCTGTGGAAGGTGCTCCTTTTTGTCCAAAACAAGGAAAGAAGCCTTGTGCTGGAGGAAGAGCAAGGCTGGAGGAACAAACAGGCAGTTAATATATTCACCTTGTCAGCCCAACAAAATGGGCTCCCTGCCCTGATGAATATTGAAGAATGTTATACAAATTGGAACTGGTTCAGCAGGACAGTTTTCCAGCGACCCAGCCCAGAAAGGCTTCCCGGTCGCTGCTGGGGGCCCTTTCCTCCACGGGAGGAGAGCGCAGTCCACAGCCTTGCTCAAAAGCTTGAGGGGGATGAGCACCCCCCTTCCTCTTTGGGATGATCTGTGGGAGACGCAGGCTGGGGGTCTCCCCAAAAGGGTGATTGTGGGGTGGCCCCCAGACCAGTGGGATGGAGTGATGGCCACCTGCAGAGATGCTGGGCCTTGAGTGCTACAGAGGTCTCATGTACCATAAGCTAGAGAGATGCACATGTTCAGCCACAGAGCCGTGGTCACCAGGCATTTCCGTCACTGGAAGTGCCAGCAAATGCAAAATTTAGGTCCTTCAGGAAAAAGGAGAGCTGAGCAGAGTCTGCAGACTGAGTGGTGACTGGGTGCTCAGGACAGTGGTAGGGCAGGGAAGTGCTGTGGAGAGCCGACCTCAAGAGCTCACCTTTGGGACAGTGCTTGAGGTCTGCAGAGGAGCAAAGCTGCTGTGCATTCACCTCTGGAGCAGGTCTCTGCCCGAGCAGGCCTGTCAGGTGCAGGATAGTGCCTGAGCAAGGACAGGGCAGCCACCTCTGAGGCTTCATCCTTCTCCGAGAACTTGTGTTGAAGATGAGGGACCTGTCTACCACTTAAAACCAAAACATTTCACAGAGCTGGCTTTTAACCCAGGTGATGGAGCGAGGTAGACACTACAGTAAGGTTGGTCTCTGGGACCAACACTGGGAGTTCAACAGTCTCTGATAAGAAATGAAGTTTTTTAACAGGCACGGTAAGTTGAACTTGAAGCAAAAAAGCTTGAAGGCTGCTGGGCAAGTCAGGATTAACCCTTCACAAAGTAGGGAGAATTTTCCAGGAATGAAGCTCCTGGAGGTAACCAAAGGTCTTGCACTAAAGCTGTATTTGACAACAAGGGTTCCTCCAAAGTAGAAGACTGAGACAGAGGGACAGACAATGCTCAGTGGAGCAGGAGCAACAGCAGAGCCGAGCACTTGTGGCTACCTCCAGTGGTCAGGGCAATGGCAGAGCCAGGAAAAATGCAGTCGGTGTCCCCATGGCCTGGCTTTGCAAAGGGTCAGCAGAATTTTGCAGACGGATGACTAACAGGATGATGGTGAGACTACAAGCTCAGGCGGAGTTTGCATGGGAACATCGGATTTTGCTGCTGCAAAAAAATAAGGACTGTCAGCCAGAATGCAAGGAGGGCATTTCCAAATGTCATCTGAGACACTTACATGGAAATCACTGCATTGTTGCGAGCGCTGCTACCAATAAAAAGGGGAAAGCTATACTCAAAGAGAAAAAAAACAGCTGAACTATAAGATTTGTAGTATTTACTTCTGCAAAAGAGATATGCAGTCTATCCAAGTAGGTTAATAAGTTCTCAGATTTCATTTGATCGAAGGGAACCATGCTTAGTGTGGTAAAATGTGCTGAGCCCTTGATCCTGTTTCTGCGATGCTCTCGTGGAAAAAGCAGAGGACAGAAGTGGGTGAGGAGGACTCTGAAGACATCTTTCAAGGGATGGGAAAGCACCCAATCTCCCACCTTGAGGCAGAGATTCAATGGTGGTAAGATGTCACTGCCCTGAGCTGCATGGATTCAACAGAAGGAAGAATGGATGGAGGCACCAGCTCCGGTGAAAAGGACGAGGTCTTTCTCTGAGATACAGGTTCAGGAAGAGGTGGATTCTTGGTGAACTTAGCAGACAGGAGCACGAGTGGTACTTGCCACTGGAGCTCACAGCCCAGCATGTTAGCTTGGCCTGCCATTCATCTGGGACTAAGGTAACGCCATGCTCTGATCTGCAGCACCTGCAGAGGCTGTGAATGCTCCCTGTGATGGAAGAGGCCAGGTCTTTGATAGAGGGACACGGCAGAGAGCAGCAAGGCAGAAAGCGCTGAAATCTTCCCGTCTCGAATGGCCAGAGTGTACCTATGGGCACCTGGGGGTCCATATCTGTCAGGGATCTTTCCTCATAATCACCATAGTCTTTATTTTGGCCCGTGTTGGCTGAAACCACCCATAAACCACTAACTGCCACTGCTAAAAGGGAGCTGGCAGATGTGAAACTTGCTCAGCTTGCCCAGCTTACTATTTTGTGGATAGAAATATGATTTTCAAACTGAGTGCGAGGCCGGGTGAGAGCTGGTGTCTAATGGACAAAATTGTAGTGTAGCAGAGCCCATAGACAGATGTTTTTCATAGCATTTGGGCTCAAAAAACTAAGCCAATGGGCTGTTGTTTCTCAAAGTGCAAACTATGATTTCTAGAACAACAACCCAGGATGAGAGCATAAAGACAGATTTATACAGATTTTCTCATAATAGTTTGTTAGGCAGAGTGAAATTACAGGCTAACTCCAGCAAAAGAACTTCACACTTGAGACATAAGAAGGAAAGACCACTCGGAGGGGCAGACGGGGTTATGCTAATGACCAAAGACAATGTTTTCCTGAGCTGTTGTTCTCACTTCTATGAGACGGCCGTACTTGTGCTGACTGCCCTGCTGCAACTTTATGCTTGTAGAGAGGATGGTCTCGACGGACAACGGGCAGGATTTTGAACGGTTTGTGGGAACGTCCACATCCAGTCCCCACTAGACTCTATTTAACAAGTAGGTAGGAAATGGCTTTAAAATAATTAATACATGCTGAAAAGGAAAGAAGAACCATGTCTGACCAGTGTTAACAGCATTAAAGGACAGGATGGCACCTGCAGAACATGGCTCGCCACCTGCAGATACTTTGTTTTGCAGAAAATGAAGCAAGGAGACCCATCGGGATGTTCTTTAGGCTTCGTAGCCCAAGGAGCTGAAGTGCACAGACGTGGAGCTAAGCACAAAACGGCACTGTGATTGCAGTCCCGGGGGTTACCACCGCTTCCTGAACACAAGAATTCACACATACAATGAAAATCAGAAGCCAGGAACAACAGTTACTTCACATAAAGTTGCTCCGCAATCCCCTGGGTGCAGGGTGTGTGTAACCAGAGACGCACGTCGAGGAAGAACAGGCAGCACCTTCTGCAGCATGACAGCAGCAGAGAAAATAACAGGCGCTGGGCTTGTCTTTTTGCCTGGGACAGCTTCATTTGCCAGCACACAGGGATGGTGAGGAACTAGATGCTGGGATACAACATTACCAGAAAAAACAGACTCTCTTATTCCCAAGGAGGAATGCTCTGGTGATGCCACGGTGACAGCAAGTTACAGGGCAAAGCTCCTCAGAAGTTATTCAGTCATTGTTAATTGTTTGGTTATAAGGATTTGAGGTTACAAGCTATGGAGATACTTCCATGTTTTGGCTGGAGAAGGAAGGTAGGATCTCAGGAGCTGTATCTTTAAGCAGCTTAGTTCTAGAGACAGGAAGTCTGGAAAAAGGCTGCAGCAGTGCAGATTTTATTATGCAATTCCTCTTGGAACTAGTCCCTGAAAAAAGGAGTTATCCATTAAGCACCTGCTTCACCATCCCTCCCGAACAGTGCAGATGAAGTCCTCAGGAATCAATGCAAAGGCTCAACCATCAGCTGGTAGAGTGGGGAACTGTGTACTGGGGTCCAGACTGGGAATCCTGCGTGCAAGTTTGCAGCAGTAGAGCTCATTTCCTCACTATGTAGTGTCTTTCAAAGTGTCTCCTTCCTTCTCACAAAATCCTCCTACTTTGTTTGAGCTCATTCTGGATTTGGCATGACCAATGGGTGAGACCACCTGACCCTTGTGATACCAATACCAAAGGGCTATGGTACCCCCGAGCACTGCAGTATTGTTAAGCTTTTTGGGTATTTAACGGTAGCCCTGTTTCCAGGAGCAGTGGATGACAATCGAGGCCTTCTTCTCCCTCCTGCCATTAACCCGATGGTGTTCTAACTCCATGGCAGGGGGCAACTGGAGCCATCCTAAGAGGACAACATGTCATAGAGAAGCTGCAGGACACAGTAGTCATAGGATCCTCCTACTCCCTTACTGCCTAGGGTACCTGGCACATGCTGTAAAGATAGAAGAACTCTCACAGCTAATGGAGAGGAATTGTGGCCTACCTAAGTCCTCCCATCTGCTCCCCATCCCCAGCATGGAGCACATAGCGTTGCCTTGGCACACCAGCTCCTGTGACAGTGGTGGTGGTGTCAGGGCCTCTTGCTCAGTGGCCACGTGGTCAGAGCTGTGGTACTAGTGTAGCATCAGTGTATTGCCTAGCACCAGGCGGCACGAGCATCTTCCTGGAGCTAGGCGGTAGCTGTGGGACTGCTCTCGTTCTGTCCCCAGTGGTCAATCTCTGTCCTGACTTCATGCCAGAGCTGCAGAGTTACTGCAGCAACAAAAAATGGGGTTTTAAGTGGAGCAAAAGGCCATGGTGGGGGGGGGGAGCGGTATCCTGGCATCAGCTGCTCCAGCAAATCCTTTGTTTCCAAGGCCACAAGTGATGTAATAGGCAAGACATGTGCAGAAGGTTCTCCAAGCTGCAGTTCAAGAAGTTGAAGTGGGAGATAGCAAAGGGCACGGACACCCTTGGCTGTGCCTGAGACACAACTTGACCTGATTTCCAGCCCCCTACCTCCAGCAGCAAAACATTTTGCCTCAACCTAAACTGGGGCATATTCCTTATATTACAGTAGAACACTGCTGGGCAAGAGCTGTTGCTCTCACATCTGGAGCTGCTATGAGACACCAAACCCCATCCCATGATGAGTTGTCCTAAAAGAGATGGGAACTTGCTGCTGTTGAAGGAAATTAAGAGAGGCATAACCAGAGAGCACTTACTTGTGCAGCTAAAGAGTAATTAGTGATAGAAACTGAGGCCTGTAAGAGACCTCCGGTGTGACTGCAGTCAGACCTCACCAAGGACAGGCACCATGTAAATAAATATGGAATTTGCAAGTAAATGTAATGAAATGCATGTAAATGTAGAAGTAAATGTAATGAATTCAAGTTTTGCAGTAAACAAAAGGCAGACTTGCTGTTTGCAAAAGAAGATGTTGTTCTAGATCTCCTTTAAAGCAATAAAATGTTGCTGATCAATCCATTGCGGCTTATGGCCTTCATCAACACATCCTCAGGATCATCTCAGGACCCTTCTCCAGCTTGTCCTCCAGTTGTGGCTGCTCTTCGGGGACATACCAACACGTAAGCAACGAAAACAGCCCCAGGCGACCACTCCAGGTACCAGGAGCTCTGCTGCTACATTGGCATGTCACCGGGGCTTATATGACCTGCTTCTCAGGTTGGGAACCAGTATGGAAATCTTGGGAAGTATACAAGCTCCAGTCTTATAAACCTGTTTCGGGCTGAGGAAGTCTGTCTAGACAGAGCACGAGGCATTTCTAAAGCAAGACTGGGTTTGGCCCTGATGCCTGGGCAATTGGGTCAGATCTGACCTGCTCAGCTTGGACATATACCCTCACATGCAGCTGTGCCGTCCTCCATGGTAGAGCAGCCACATGGTGAGGGCTGAGGAGCAGGAGAAAGCCAAGCCCATGGGTGTGCACAGAGCAGAGGGAGAAGCCCATCAGCCAGGCCACAGGAACCCCTCGGAGGGTGCATGTGGATGCAGGCACAGGCAGGCTTCAGGAGGCTGCAGGGATGCTGCAGAGGGAGGCTGGAGAAGGCAGAGAACAACGGCAGGCGAGGGAACGCTGAGAGGGGAACACAAGCACCCCATGGTGTCAGCATTGCCCCGAGGGCCTGGACTCCGTGTCACCCTCTGAACTTGGTGCTTTGCAGGAGGGCACAGGCTGACATCAGCCCCCTGGCCTGCGTCAGGAGGGTCAGGACCTGCTACACCTCAGCTCTGAGGGAATTGAGGGCACTGATGGGGGACCCTGGGAGGCGACACTGAAGGGGGGGATATTGAAAAGTGACATCCATGGTGGGACTGAGGGGAGACTGTTGGGTGTGTTCGTGAGGAGGATGGGAAGGGACGCTGTGAGGGGGTTGTTGAGAAGGGACGCCCACGGTGGGACTGAGAGTGGAGACTGTTGGGGTGACTTTGAGGGAAGACTGAGAGCGGACGTTCACGGCAGGACTGAGAGGGGAAAGATAATGCGGGGAGCGACCGTGAGGGGGACGTCGAGGGGGACATCTGCGGGTGGGACCGGGAGGGAAGACTGTTGGGGGTGTGACAGAGGGAACGGAAGGGAGCCCGAGTGGGACACTGTGACAGAGGCGTTGGCAAGACAGGTCTGCGGTGGAACTGAGGAGAGAGTGCGGCGGGCGACTGGGAGGGGAGCCTGTAAGGGGACGCTGTGAGGGGGCAGCTACGCGGGGGGAACCCTGACAGGAGCAAGTACGGAAGACTGAGGTGAACGACTCGGGGCGAGCGAGGGGGACATCGAGCAGGGGGCTGAGGGAAGATACCGCGAGCGGGGGCACTAAGACAG